>UCOJ01001532.1:0-27546 GCA_900474305.1 Cecidostiba fungosa
TACATACATACATACATACACACACACACATACATACATACACACACTCCGAGAAAAGGTATTCTGATGGAACCATTTTGAAATGGCGCAGCCTGATTGGCTGAATTTTGTGAATTTTTGGGAATTGAGCTCTCCGATTGGAGAATTTCAAAAAACGTTCCATCAGAATACCTGATACCTCCGAGTGTACATCACGAATTGGAACGCGAATACTTTGAAATGGATGATCGGAAAATAATTTGCACGAAAAACTTGTTGGCACGAAGAATTGCTCTCTCAGCTGAAAGCCATCAGAAAAAAAGAGAGCGGCTTCAAACAAAGTGACTAAAAGCGAGGAAATTACCGTCGGCCAAAGTGGTCACATCTTCACGTCGTAAAAAAGCGAAACGCACGTGCAGTAGAGCGCTAAAAGCCGCGAGGTCGCGGATAGAATCGAAGCTTTCCGCGAGCGAGCGTGAATTTGCGTTTACCGGCACTTTTAACGGCACGGTGTTAATCCGAGTCGCCGCTAAAAGCGCAGGAAGAAAAACGCGCTAACAGCAGCAGCAGCTTTAATGCGTGGTTTATTCGACAAAGAGAAAAGCTTCAAAGCACCACGCTCTCTCTTTTTGTGTGACGTCTGTGCGCAGAAGTCACTGCGCTGTTGCGATGATAAAACAGCGAGGATTGTATATAGGTGTACTCTAGCTCGGTTTTAAGAGAGAGAACACCTTTTTCGAGTATGGAGACATTCGAGACGACGACGTCGCGGCAGGAGAGAGAGCCAAAGAGCTTTGGTGGACGAGACCCAAGGCCTGCTGCTGCACTTTATGTATCTCATTTGATGCTGGAAAAGGTATGAAAGCTCGAATCGTTGAAACTTTCTCTGCAGTGACGCTTATGATTTCGAGAAAAAGCTGGGAAATTCGAGTTGTTTTTTTTTTAGAAGGAAAAGTGCAGAACCTAGCTGATGCTAAAAACGAAAAGTCTATTTCGAAGTAAATGTGCAGAGGCGGTGGTATTAATCAAGCCGCATGATAAGAAGAACACTTTTAAATCTCGAGGCCATCTTGTCATTACAAGCTTCTCTACGACGACGAATATAATGCAATATCTGAAGTCGAGATTGGATGCGGGCTGTGAAATCAACGCCGAGGCGACGACGACAGCAGCTTGATATTCCCTAATTGCCTTGTGATTCAATTTTTTTCATTTCCCCGCCTGCGATGCCTGCACCGCGAGCAATTCTTACTTCAGTTCCGGGAATAGAGTCTTCGCGGCTGAGTTTACACTCTAAATCCAAATACGTCGAGCGAAAAATATTTTCTTGACCGCCGAGAGTCAATATTTTTACGACCTCAATGTCGTTAAATCCTCACTGCTGATGTGATCTTACGTCGATATCCTGAATTTCAAAAAGTTTGAGTGTGTATTTGAAAAATTTGCAAAATATGATGATGCATACCAATATTGCTAGCAGTATGTTGCAGTTTGAAAAGAAAATAGCAGATAGAAGCAGTTAATATTGTGATAAAAAAAAAAGTATTATAGTTTTGTTAAATGTGAATATGAAAAAGATGAAAGAAATTCCAGCTGATAGTGCTTTAACCTTTAGAAAATAAATTTTGAATTTGTCTTAAGATCCAATTCACGATGATATTTTAAAATTTTTAAACTTGTAAATACAATAAAATTTTAGTAGCACTATTCGATTACTGAAGGCGGAAAAGCCAAAAATCATCTAGCCTGATCTACCACTGTCAAATTCATGACTTCAAATTCATTATACGGAATTGTAAATAACTGTAAAGCCATCATTAAAAACCGCTAATAAACGTTTATTATGACATTTTCAAGAGTGAAGGTACTTAATAATTTAACGGAGAATCATTATCACGCACAGAGTGAAACGTACTTTATTACGCGGCGTCTCGATCATAATTTTTATTTAAATATTGAACACGCGATCGTATGATTTCATTTGCATAAAACAATAACACGATTTTCATGTAAAGCCCGCTTGAAAATCCAGTCACGTTATTTAACAACGTAACTCTGTTAAATTGAAATTCGGTTAGGCAACAAAGATGAACGTCAAAAAGCCATAACACGTAAATTTTAATTGTACAAGAAGTTATTTTATTAAAAAATGAATATTTATAGAAAATAAAAGAGAACTTTGTACGATTAAAAAACTCAGAAAACTACATTGTTTGAGAGATGAAATATTGAAAAAGCCAAACAATCTTTCGACCTCCTAACTCGTTTAAAATAAACAAAAATGGCATAACTTCAATTTTATTTAGAATGAAGTATATTTATTGTATTGTAGCAAAATTATACGCGCGTCAAAGAGCCCTGGTAGAAATTCGCCAATTTAAAATGGTGAAAAAGCTAAGAACCTCGCTAAAAACATGGTAGTTTTCTTTGTCAGTTTTTGTTACAAGATGTAACGCTTTTTATCCTAGTTGTTCTTTGGCAGTTCTTAGAAAAATTAAGCTCTTATACTGGCAACCTCAGAACTTCCAAGTAACTTGGATTACATTTCTACCAGGGAGACTATACTTTTTTCCTAGAGCTTACAATTAAACTAAAGCATGGCTATAGCTTGTGATTCAGTAAGTCGATTTTTTCAGTAAATTTTTAAATAATATAGAAACCACTTAAACATTCAGCAAAATCCATATTTCCTTGTGAATCACTGAAATCCCCAACATTATTAATAATTCCTCCTTAATACTTAGAAATACCTATATATGGTTGCCATTTGCAATTCGACGAAAAAAGTCAACAACGAAGCAGTGCACTCGATTCCTTATTCAAAATTCACCTAGAAAATCAATTACTCTCCATTAAGCACAGCATCGCGAAATGTTGATTCAAACTAGCGCGCTAAATTAATTAACATAATAACAAAGGGGGCGTAATGTCGGCGCGTATAAACAATGCCCGGAGAGGCCATCTTTCAAATTACAAAATATAGTTTGCATAGATACGCATGTATATACGGGCGAGAGTTGCAAATTATAGCAGCTCGTATATAGCTCCCGGGCAATCGATATTATCAATATTTACACGGCATAACGATTTCGGTGTGCGGAATTAATGCACCACTCGTTCGAATATTCGATATTACGCAAACAAAGAGCACGCCTGCATTAAGGCTTATTAATTCAAACGATTAATTCGAGCCGGAAAAAGGAGCGCGTAATATATAACTCAACGATGGGAGTGTCCCAGCGCGCGTCGAATGCAGTGTATATATACTTATATAGAGGCTCTGATAATTGCCCATGAACAAGGCGGCTGCTGCAGTGCCATATAAAATGTAAATGCCTAATGACGCGTGTCGCGCCGATTTGGCGTTGCAACAACGACGACTGATGCGCCTCTTTTATTAGAACTGCTCGTCGAACGATAACGATCGCATTTCTCATTGTTCTGCACGCTCTAAGCTCGCGTGCGATTTATAAGCTGGCACTTTTAAGGCGATTGCGAAATACGCGTTGGAACGAAGAGTGTATAATGGAAACATAGGTGAGAATATCATTATGCAATGATAACACGGAATGCTTGAAACAGTGTTGATGAAAGATGGTCGTTTGTCTTTATTCAGAATCTTTATTCATTACTGCATTGTTACTTTGATTAGACAAAAAAGGAATCTAGAATATTTACCACGATATTATGTGCTATAATATTTCATCGATGCAAAATTATTTCGAAGTTTTTATTTTTATTTATACCTAGAAGAAATTCATGGCGCTCTATGTTGTAACGATTTTATTGACCCTTTGATTGGCTATTCATTTTCGTATGCATAATACATTTTTAACCTCAAAAAGTGTAGTAAAAATTGAGAAATCACTAGTTATGAGTAGTAATAAATTTACCCGTATGAAATGTAGAAATAACGTTTTCGATAAAGTAGGAGGATGTATAATCTAAAAGTTTGTAATAATATTAGCTCTCATTTAACGCATCAACTGCTATTCTCGGTATAACCATGAAAATCCCAAATTGTCTTTTGCAATTAGAAATTTCAATTGCACAATTATGATAATTATACATGTGCTCTCAAGATAGGGCTTCCATGTAAATTATCTTTGTTATGTCGTTCTTAGAAATCGATTAAGGCATCTAAGAGTTGAGCAGAAATTTTGAATTTGATTCCGAAGCAGTTGAATGATTTGCATGAATAGAGAGAAGGTGAAGCCATTATATGTTAATTACCATTTTTTAAATGTCAATACTTTTAAGGATTATTCAATTTATGACTTCCTAGCTGCAACATTAAATCTCTTAATCGCTTTGAGGTGTGTGTGAAACTGCGTCAAACAAAACAATTAAATAGAGAATAGAGCATTAAATCAACTGGCGTTCATAAAAAGAATAATAGCTGAATTCCTTATTAAGTGCATTTTACAACTGCGATTTTTTTCATAGTTTAGTATGATGAATAGTATTTTTAATCACTCCACATAAATAGTCCACATATGGTCCTTCTGAATAAAGGTTTACTCAGCTCTTGCGTGTAATCATCTCGCACTTTTAATCTTTATAAATCACAAGACAACCTTTCTATTATCTCCCGTGTAATTCCCTATTGTAGTGATGTAATGGAAGCATGCACAGACGAAACAAATCATGAGCAAATGCATTGCAGCACTCGTGTATCCCGTTAGGATGTGCGTGCGAAAGTTTTATTACACGTATCGATTTTTTTTTCTTAAAAAAATATATTTCAAAGCTAAAAAAGCGTCGACCTACTTCTTCGTAATTGCGCCTTCAATATATTACCGTTTCACTTTGTTTCTTTATCTCTATGCAAGAGACCACGGCAAATTGTCAACGAAGTGCAGTTTAAAGTCAAATGACTCGTCCCAGTTTCAAATCGAATAAATGATATCAATTATTTTAAAAGGAATTATCGCCGCGCGATTCAGTACAATGCACAATTTTCCAGGGAAAATGTATAAACGAGAGCCAATAAACACTGACTGTAAATATACGTATGGTTTGATAATCGGTATAGTGATATTTTATTATTGGATTCATTGACGTCAGAAGCCTGCAAAATGTATTTATATTTTATACAGAAGGCGCAGAAAAACTTTAAATCAGCAAAATACGTTTCACCGAGTAATATAACACAATAATATACCATCAATTACAACTTTCACGATTAATAATCATTGAACTTTTTGCTACAACCAAAATAAAAAATCCACTTTGCCTCACCTAATGAGCTTCCTACCAGCAGTTGACTCATTCAAACCTCCGAAGCTTTACTCCTTTTTCTGTTTCGAATTTCATTAATCGACCACGTCGAGCTCGCTTGACGGCGATAAAAACGCATAATCGAACGGCTACAAATCCATCGCACTGAGTTATCGCGTCGCGCGTGGGTGCGCATAAGAGCCATTCGTGTCACTCGTTTCTCCTCGGCGCATCAGACGTCGCTTTTATATATCCAGCCGCATTGAAAGAAAAAATATATATATACGCGGACACATGTTCGTCCGCATATTATTTTTAAAATAAAAAGAGCTTGCGCGCGCGCGCGAGAAAACGGAACAATGCGCGATGGGCGACAGGGTGTCTCGTAATTCTCTCTCTGGCTGTACTACTCGAGGCTAGCTTCTTTTATTGAATCGACGAGAGTCGCGCGCTGGCTAATGAATTGCTTCATTTGCGCGAAAGCATCACCGTGTGCTCTACTGCTACTGCCCTTTTGTGTTCGGACGGGAGCTGCGTTTTTTTAGCTCTCTTCGAGCGATCGATTCGCAGCGGAATTTTTCTTCAGCTACACTACTCTACTCTCTGCGTGACTCGGCTGTTTAATAGCGTCGCGAAGAATCCGAGCGCTTAATTCCGTTGATTAGTAGCAATCGAGGCTTTAATTAGAAATTGTAGCGTCGTTACGATTAAGCCGCGACGTCGTGTGCGTTATTTTTTCATAACTGGAATGCGCCAGAAAAGTTTCCATTTTCTTTGCTCTGCTATATCAAGCTTAACTGGTTTTGCGCTTTGTAATTACTGTGTACGTACAGCGTCTATTGTTCGAGTATCTCTATTTTACAGCAGTGGTTTGGTGCGTGCAATCCACATTATTTTAATATTAATAAATTACCTTCTATACCAGCAATTAATATGAACAGTTTAATTAGCGTGATTATATAATATTTGATTTTATGGATTTGATTAATACTGTACATTTTAAAAGGAGGCCGCATGGACTGACGTTTCAAATGAAATATTTTGCCAGCTTGAACGAAGCAATTAAATTTATACCTAAATGATAATAAACTCTAACAGTATTTACAATTTAACGAGAGTCAAAACGTAATATTAAAATAATAGAGTTGTATTCACGTCTTAACTATAATAGCCACTTTAATTATTGACCCGAAAAGCGGGACTAAAGAAGGTTTTTATTCCCTCATATTTTTTTTAGTTGAACGGGAATGAAGTTCTTTATTCCCGCTAAATATAAGAGTAATGTAACATTATGAATTTTGAAAATTTCTGAAAATTTTGAATATTAAGTTGTTTTTTTAATTTTGAAAATTCCTATATGCAACACGGAAACTGCCCGAGCGAAGCGAGAATAACCAACCCGCGGGAATAATCTACAACTTTAGTCCCTTTATGTTGCATAAATGTATACTATTGCTATAGTTTGAACCAATAAACGCCAAGCTTTATTTAATCCCCGTATACACCTTTCATTAATCTGCTACTTTTGTTTCATACCTCATATCAACTATAATACATCCTACTTTTATATACTCTATAATAGCTAGCACAGAGACCTCTAAAGACAAATAATAAATCCATTATTAGAAATTTATCAGTCTGGACTTCCTGATTCCTGCATGAAGCAAAAATCATCATTAGGCGGCAAGAAAGTGGTCGTAATCTCGAATGAACTTCACCATATGTCAGAGAAAGAAAAGATTCGGGGGCTATTAGTAGAATCGATCCCTCCACTTGGAATCGCGAGACTCACAATCAATCATTACGGATATATACGCTAAAAGTCTGCGCACACAGGAGCGAAATTGCTTTATCACACCCGAGATAAGAAAAGAGGCATAGTTTTGATTTATAATAATCTACCAGTAGCGCAACGCACACAGAGAGAAAGAGAACTGCTATCTCTGCACAGTCCCGCTGAGATGATTTCTGTTATTACGCAATTTATCAAGATGGCTAAATTGTTTACCATGACGTTGGCTGCATTAGGGAAGTGAAGCGAGTAGATATGCTACATAATATACACGAAGCGCCGAGTTCGTATTAGGTCTATTTATTTCTGCGCTGTCTCTGCTGATGTGAAATAATGCGTTATTCGCTCGCCCGCGTGCGTTAATGCGAAACTTGCTTTACGACTAATGAAGGAATATGTGCAGCAGCACCATGTAATTAACAAGATGCAGATATAATACATTGTTATGTTTCTCTCTTTGATATGCTAGTATTGTATAGTGCTCAAAATTAAGATTTACCAAAACACAATGGAAACAAAAATACGTGAAAATGTTGGCTCGCCGAATGTTTAGTCGTAACTGGATGACCTGTATTGCAGGGTGTTGATACCAGGCAAAAGAATCGCATTTCTTATAAACTATTGCAATGTATAAATTATAGAGTATACTAAAAATTTAGATAAATATATAAATCTTATTGAAAAACTTATTAGAATAACATAGAATAAAATTTAGATAAATATAATCCTATTGAAAAACTTATTATAAAGAACGCAAGCATCAAATACGTTTATTTTGAAACAAATATATTTTAGCGCAGATGAATAGTAGCCTCTATTGTTGTGATAACTGAAAAGAGCCAATTAACCGTTAGGAAAAAAATATATAAAACGCCTCTACCTCTGGACCCTCTATTGTTCTTTGAAATTGTGTCATAATAAACTGCAGAAATGAGAGAAAAATGTGGCAGGTAGATATCGATTGGATAAACATCGTGCCGCTTTATACTCTGGTACTGTTTTAGAGAAGAAATAATGAAGTAACGAAAGACATATTTTAATTTACAAAACCTGACAGTAAGTATTTAAACTATTTTTATATGAATACGTAGAGTAAAGGGATATACTTGCAAAGAAAGTGTTTTCTTGGAAAAATGGATTTTGTCCAGCCTTTGGGAAATATTTCGTTGAATATGTAGAAAAGAATCTCAGAATTGTAGAAGTATATTCAAAGGGTTCTTGTAGCACGTTTTGTAAAGCTACATTATTCTTTGCACCTCACTTCCTATGAAAGTAAACTACAAATATTGGCGGTGTATGTGTCATTTTTAGACATCAGAAGTACAGGCTAAAGCACGATTGAAACCTGTTGCCGCGGTAAAAATCTGTCTTTGTTACAGGGGAGTATTTTTAACCGACATTCAAAACTAAAAATGAATAAACATTCCATTTTCAGATCGATTGTTTCTGAAAACAACATTTTGAATGGTGCGTATTGTGAGTCTTTCGCGCTTTGTTCTAAAAATACCGGGGAATGGTCAAGAATAAAATTGAATGGTACCCCTGGTAGAAAATAACCCAATCAAAATGGCTTAGGAAATTTACTTCCCCAGCGGTGTACCAAGTTAATTGGGGAATGTATACTGACAAAATCTATAGCAACCCTTTCGGACTCAACAGATCTGGCGCATGCGCACTACGCTATAGTCGTGCGCGATCATAACGAAACAATCTAACCTAAAGTATACTTATTTAAAATCTAATTTCTCAGAGCAAAGTATGTATAATTAAGGAATCTAAGTACTTTTTATCGAATGCACAACGTTATGAATACGGTAAGTAAACGTTAATAGTTTTTCATTAACTAATTGACCTGACTGTAACGATGATAAAAATATAAGTTATAAATAAGATACGAGAACCGCGATTCCGATTTATATGCCAAATAGCGATGCGAAATAACAATTCACGGTCGAATAATTCGAAACCATTAGATTCAGGAATAAAATAAATTGAAGTGAAAAAACAAAACTATATCTCCGTCGCACAAAATCTAAAAAAAAAAAAAAAAAACTCCTCTATCTATAGCTGAATTTTGTTCAACAACGTTCTCTCGTTAAAGTTTATGTAACAAAAGCAGATCATATACATATAAGTTATGGTGCACACAGTACGTCGTCGTGCGTGAAAATTGAAACACGATAAAAAGTCAAACGCGAAGCACACGTAACTCAGAAAAAGAATCAATAGCCCGCGGCCCGTGTTAAGCTTTTAATATCACGTAGTAGCCAGCCAGCAGTTGATGTTCAAAGCTCAGTATAGAATTCACAATCGCAGCAAAAAAAAACTGTTAGGGTAAATTTAAATCGCGCGAATCTGCCAAAATCAACTCAATTTGCGAGATAAACAACATTAAACTCCAACATAGTTTCCTCTTCCCAATCGCAGCTGGGCCGCTGGGAAATTGGTATTTCGAAAGAAAATCTTTAACTGCGCTATAGAGCTTTCTTCTTATCATATAGGAGACATCGAGTATAGTTTCTTCGTAACTCGGTCGCGGGAAAAACGTTATACGTGCGTGCGGCCGGCTGTTGTATGACTTTTAAATTCGTCGGTATGTGTTTAATTTTCCAAAGCCCCCCGCAAATACACACACATACATATGGACAGAGAATCTAGGCTTGCGGCGGTAGCAGCTGTTTATCCCCTTGGGGATTTTACGTCGATGACGCGCTAAACAAGGGCGCGCGCGCAAGCGAGAATCGACGATGTATACGCGTGTATATACATGTATTTATGTCTATACTGCCCTGGCCATACATGCACGTATACACGCGGGCACGTATACGATTTTAGTAGCGGCACCAGTTCAAATATTTCTCCATTTATCCGTGTGTAAACATTGGCACCGACTATGCGTCGCTATACATTTTTACTCGGGATAGTTGCGCAATTTTTTATGCATATACGTATGTATAGTAATATACTTTACTACAGTAGACGACCTGAAATACGCAGTTTTAAACATTTGATATGTAAAACGTAGTTGTTAACTGATTACATCAAGCTACAGAAAACACTATAAACTTCACAGGGGGCATACTTTTCTAATCTTTCATCGGGCGTAGCATTAAATGGAATAGTGTAAAATCTCATGAAAATTCAAATTAAATGTCCCCCTTTGAACCGAGCTTTTTTTATTAAATCTCAGAGATGCAAGATAATCACTGCAATTAACAAATTGTCAAAGTAGCACACGCGAAGGTGCCATGTAAACTTCGACTCTATAATCAGAATCAAAAATCCTATATAAGAATGCTAATAGCGTGTCGTAAACCGAATCTACCGTGAAGCATAATCAGAAAAGTAGTAGTGCTTTTACTTAATCGATTCCGTTCAATGTGTATACTCACTGCAGAGAGGAGAGGAGATGCAAAACGATTTCCAAAGCGTTATAACTTGGAAAACAAGCAAAAAAAGAACACCAGTAGTAAAAGCACAATAAGTTTCGATTTTCCAAAGGTCAAGAACAGCCAAGAAGGTCAAGGGCTCTGCGTGTTCGACTTCAATTCTCGGCTGCCGACGGCGGTGCATGAAAAGCCATCACGCGCAGACTACCGAACGCGGGAAGTATAAAGAGAGAGAGAGAAAAAAAAAATCCTAACCCATCACACGAAACATATACACAAGACCGCAAAAAGCTCTGCACTAGGTCTATAGGTGCCAGTTTACGCCGACCGCAATATTATTGGATCTTTGAGATGCTGCTGGACGATTATAAAAGCTCGCGGCCGCAATAGCTATAGAGCGTCAACTGGCTATGAATTAAACTCACTTGACTATCGCGCTCGTAAATGGCATTCCGATAGATACGCACAACATGGCCTCGGGGAAGCCCCGAGTTTAAAAAATGCACGCGAAAATAATGAATTGCTGCTATACTCATCGTCGCGCTTACGTTTGTGAGAAATGCTCTTTTCTCTCTCTCTCTCTCGTTTGAGTATTGATATCCCGTGAGCGAGCGAGAAGTTATTATTGAGAAACTTTCTCAGGAAGGAAGTTTGACACCGTATACTACTGGGGATCTCTGCTCTTTTACTTAGAGAACAAATAATCGAGATTTTTTCTGATAAAGTTTGTGGTGATACAAGAACTTGTAGTATCTTATTGTAAGTTGATAAAACTCGAGAGAGAGGGGAGAGCCGTAACAGTAAATTGCTGCGTGAAATTGTCGACATTTTCATTTCCTAAGTTATTATTTCCAACAAAGTAATTAATTAAGCTTTTGTTATTCGATAAATTAAATGTAACATAGTAAATATACTAATAATAATTGTACAGAATTCATGCTTTAACAACTGCCAATACCACACAACATTTGGCTTTAACGAGGTTTATTTATAAAGGATGTAGAAGAACGAAACAACAAAAATCGGCATTCTATGCAACAATATGCGAAGCTTAATCAAAGCAAACAATGCGAAATTGCCAATGGGGATTAGAATTTAGTAGAAAAAATTTCAGAAAAATTTTCTTTACCTGAATTCTCTATACTAGCTATAAACAGAATATCAAAATCAATATATACATATATTTATATACGCGAAATAACGGAAAGGAGTACTGAAAACTAATATATACTAATTCGTTGTAAAAAGTAAAAACAAAAGAAAAGTAAGGCGTTTACGTCACGTGTATTATTATAGCCTAACCCAACCTGCGTAAAATAATCAACGAAGCAGGTACACCGGTGCAGCGGTCAGTCAATTATCAGTATGAGAAAACGTCAGACTCCTTGCGCAAATACTGACGCGACTCGGGAAAAAAAAAATTGACCGCAAAAATTTGAAATCATCGTAATATCGTTTTCATACAGCAATAACGCATTAAACCACACAACAATATTCTCACCGAAACGCGAAGGCAAGTCAACGGAAGAAACAAAATTACACACGACAAGTCGTCGTCGTCGATTACATAAAACTGTCCCCACGTCACGTGGCAGTATAAAAAGTAAAAACTTTCAGCATCAGCGAACAAGAAACTGGTAGACACATGGCATCGTGCGCGGAAAAGGAGAAGTAGAAAGATCGAGAGGTAGAGTATAAGTAATGTTTGCCGGGCAAATAGCCTCGTCAGTGAGTTGTCCACTCGCGCGTACACAGGACGAGAGAGAAGACATACGGACAGACGTGTATGTACACGATACACGTGTCCGCGCGCGTGTGAGGCTTGTAATTCGATAATAATCAGCCGAACGCTTTGTCTGTCTCTTTCGCGCAAGGACTGCAATTCCACACAGACATTACACACACACACATACTCGCGCGGAATATAACAGAAGTCGCGAGTCTCTGATGAGATTCCTCGGGAATGAAATTTCACGCGCGCAACAACGAGAGAGAAAAGTAATTCCGCTTCTTCTCTCTGGACAGACACCAGCTGCACGAGCCGCTTCTTCTTCGATCTCGCGTTGTCTGTGTTTACTTCTTTTTCCTCGAAAGGAGAAAATTAGCGCTGGATTTTTCAGTATAGCCGTTTCTGGTTTAACGAGTACTTCTTTCTTTTCGCGGTAAATCAGGGTTCGGATAATAGGTTTTAAATTAGGCGAAGAGTTTTTATTTAAGCATTTTTATTTTTGCTTAAAAAGTTATTGCGTGGGTGTGTACTATAATGGATGAAAAGTAGATGCGGTGCGCGTATATTCTTTGAAGGATTTTGAAATACAAAATTACGGGATAATGCATTGTATCCGGCTAAACGCGGAGAGCTGGTCTGGGGAGTAATTAACAATAGAAAGTCCGCCTTGTGTGGTCTCGCCGCTGCTTCCATTTAAATTATACGCTCGAAAATACCCCTTGCCGCGTGTATCTGCTATTTTAGAGATTTCAGCACATAATTTACTTGCTTTGTATTGTGATAATGAAAAGGCCACGACGCGTTTTGTATTATCATTCTATAAAAAAAAAAGAAATTTTGAAATCAAGCATAGAACTAGTTTGCGTTTGTTTATCACAGCGGAATGAAATACTCGGGTGGCAAAAGAAAAAACCGCGTTCTTCAAAGTATTTGCACCGTCAAAGTTTGTTTTTAATGACGTGCAATCGTCTGCAGAGTAACCTTAATTGGAAGTGATCTCTCAAAATTTAAAAAGCCAGAGGGAAAAAATTTCATCATTAAGGAACTAAAGGATCCACGTGTACACCTTTAACTCTAAATAAATACACGACACGACGTATACATAATACAAAAAAATAACCAAAAGAGAAAAAGTTTCTAGCGTCGTTTCATTTTTGAATCAAGCTCTCCTTCGAAGAAAACAACGCAGATAAGAAAGCGCAAACTAACTTCCAAGAGAGAGCTAGTAATCCCCAAAGTTGAAATGAACTTCCGCGTGAAATTTGATTCTGCGTTAGAAAAAGCCATCAGAGCGCGTATCGTCCAAATGTCATACCACCACGACCTTCGCCAACTACATAAACCGACTCTCTCGAAGAATCCACCAGTTTTCTGCCATCTAGAGCCACAATAACAGACGGGTGTATTATGTGGACAAATCTACAGAACGAAGCTTCTTACGACAGCGTGTATTTTCTTTTTCGCGCAAAGAAGACGTCCTCCATAATGCATCACGCTATCTCTTATTATACCTCGAAAGCGTGTGTTTGGTCAGTGCGCGAGGGTTGTTTTGAATGCATGAGTCGTCGCGAGAGAAAGATAAAGAGGAGATTACTCGTTTTTAGCGGTGCTTGTTGGGAGAGAAAATACGCGCTGTATTTTCTTTGCTACGATTTTTTTTATTTTTATGAATTTCATTTCGCTCCACTGCGCCGGAAGCCTGCGTCCGCGATAAATCTCTCGACGACGACTACTCGCGGCCAGTTCTTTTCTCTGGCGTCGGATAATATTGAATTCGGCCGCGTATTTTCGTATTATATACAGCGAATTAAGGATGTTCGTAAATCTTTTGCGAGCGCGAGAGTATAAAAGGGAGATGTGTCGGGCGCAGGGGGAAATTTACACAATGCGCGCATGGAACAAAAAGTGCATGAATTTAGATATAAATTGCGACGCTGATGGTGTGTATACTTTATGCCCCGCTCTGGCGTGTTTTTATTTATTCAGGAGTTAAATTTTAATCCGCGACATATTTTGCTTGTACAATGACACTTTGTT
Source organism: Cecidostiba fungosa (assembly GCA_900474305.1). Taxonomy (NCBI): domain Eukaryota; kingdom Metazoa; phylum Arthropoda; class Insecta; order Hymenoptera; family Pteromalidae; genus Cecidostiba; species Cecidostiba fungosa. The sequence continues at coordinate 14,147 of UCOJ01001532.1, forward strand.
GCGAAGCTAATGGATTCGCCGGTGGAATAACTGTGGTTTTCACACAGTTTTTACGAAAAATAATTGACGCTCGGACACATTTGTTTTCACTCGTTTGGAAACTCCACTGTATAGCTTCTTCTGCGAATGTTCTATGTTTGTTATTGAGTCATTCGTGCGATTAGTCGTATCGATAATGCTTTGAACAAATTCGTAGAATTTTATAGCCAGTCGTATATGAAAATTACTATAATATACACGAGTTAAACAGTACAATTTTTTTAATTTAAATTTTTTCACTGGCTATTTAAAAAATTCAACACAGCCAGAATTTTTCGAATTAAAAACGCGTGTGTACCGAGAGAAGCGAAATTTTCCTAGCTAATAAAATATTTGACGAATCCAATCTCGCACTCTTTACTCTTACAATACACGCCGTGCTCGCCGCGCACCAGAGCGACGAGATTTTTCCCAAAGAAACGAGAAAAAATAATATTTCATCACAGCCCTTTCATTAACTACATCAAAGTCCGGCAATACTTTTAATTCATCGAATGGACGTGCAATTACGGAAATGAAAAAAAGCGTCAAATTAAGCCAACCCCAAGACACACCATTTACAACCGGAAATTAATTATCGTCGTAACGACGCTTTGACAATAACGCAAAATCGCGACCTAATTGACTCTCAAACATTATAAGAAATTCTTTTATATGAACGACCGAAAGAAACACGAGAAAACACTTTATCCCCCGACTTTTAGCCGACGAAATTCATTCGCCTGTTCGCTTTTACGTTTTTATACACAGGAGAACCCGTGTTGTGTGCGTTCACTCCTGCTGTTGACGTAAAATCAATGTACCTACGTAAGAAAACGCGGCAGCTAAACGAGAGAATGTCCCCGAATACCAACGCTGAAAAGAAAAAAAAAGAGACCTGCACCCGGTGATATTTTTTTCCTCGTCGGTATGTGTGTATAATGTATATAATATGCGGGTTCGGTTCACCGAAACCTGTGGAACTGCGCAGCACACTGTCAATTTAGACTGAAAAGATTCTTCTTTAATTCCGAGGACTTTTATTCTGTGGAGGTGCGTATTTTTAACCGCTGATGTTTACGGTAAATAGAAAATATATCAGTTAATTATCGGATAATATATAAATAGCGCTTTATTATTAGGACACACGTATATACACATACACACACCGACGAGCTCGCGGTTTTCATAGATGAGTACGAAGCCTTCACTGTGATGTATACAACGGGCTTCTATCGCGAAATAATTAATTAAAGAGTAGCATATAAATTACGCCAAAGTTTCCAAGACGCCTCGGCAAGTTTTTCATCAATAAATCAAGCTGATATTTAATTTGTTAACAAAATAGTTTTGACGCGTATTCGTATAGCTTCTCTCTCTCTCTAGGGAGGAGAAAACAATCATGCGAGAGAGAAACGGACGTGTGCAAGGACTCGAGCACCACGACAGCCGTTAAATCCCTCAAAAATAATCATCACCGAGAGAGAGAGAGAGGGAGAGCTATAGCGAACGCTTCAACTCTTCATTTCTCCCTCGGTAAACAAGCGGCTCGAAATAACGAGTTTCTCTCCCCCAAGAGCGCAAAAAAAGTAAATCAACTTTTTCGCCAAGCAATCAGACGTATCCATCCCTCCCTTCGTTTATGTGTGCTAACGAAGGTCCCCCGGCAAATAAGAGTAAACACCGCTTAGGAACTCATATACTTTCTTCCGCCATCCCCCTTTTTGTTGCAGAGCCTTTTCCTCATCTCTGTATATATATGTGCACGACAAGTGTTAATAGCCTTTCGACCAACGTCGACGTTTTGAGTTATGCGCACATTGCAATGTATATACCACGTGTATTATAACGTGTATCTTTTTTTTTCAGCGCGAAATCAAGCAGTGACATAAATTTCCAGCGACTATCACGTGTTTACAACTGTCTTCGTCGTTTATAGTGTCATGCGGAGCGTAAATAAGTCATAATTAAAGCCTCTTCACTAATGGGGAGGTGTAAAAAGTTGCAGCCAACTACTTAGCGGATTATATATACTTTGAAAGTATGTAAGCTTGCTTGCAAAGTTTTAAGCAAATCCCCACGTATCCCGGATTTGAAACAGCGAGTTTCGAAAAATGCCTCTCTTGGATATGTATTATCCTTACGTACATAGACAAAGATTATGATATATAACCGTGCGAGTGTATTTTCGCGCAATTTTATTATAAGAGGAATATCTAACCCCTCGATAACACTGCTCCTAACGAAAACTAATACATTTGAAAAATAGACTACTTTTAAATCTACATTTTCAGAGCTTTTAAATAATATAAATTTATTTATAGCATTATGAACTTGTTATACCATCCATATGATCGAGCGCATATGATACTTCAAGTTTATTAAGACCTCAATGAATTTTTATTAGTGTGGCGCGTTTAAAATGCCAGTTTAAAATAGGTTTTTTCTGAAATGTACTAGTTTTCGTTAGGCGCGACGATAATATCTGAACCAACACGTCGCAGCTTTTCTGCATATTGTAAAACTCGATAAGATATTCTCGATTAAAGCGATTTCCTCCGATAAAAGTACACCCACACATACGGAAATAAAAACACAAGGATCTCACTCGCGATAAAATTGAATAGGCAAATGACAATAAGCCCAAAAGTACAGGATCGTTAACCTCTGGCCCACGCGCGAACTCGATCGAAAAATAAACGCAGAGAGAAAGCGCCTATATAGAGATAAAATCGACAACGAGCTTCGGATACTTTCGTCGATAATACCTAGAGTAGTCTTAGTGTTTTGAATGCGCGACGCTTCTGACAATGAAGCTAGGCTTCTAATTTATACCTTCTATATACCTTTTCGACTAACGCGTCTGTATACCCTTATTATAGGTAACTTACCTCTAGACGCGAAACGCCAGCGCCCCCTACGGGATTCTTTTTTAAATATTGAGGTACTGCGTGTAGCAGTTTCGAGGGCTATTCAGGTAATATAGTGATTCTAATAATTAAAGTTAGAGATCAAAAACCATGTTATGTACTTTCTAAACTTTTTTTCTCTTCAAAACGTAACGTATATCTATATAGATGACTCGTAACACCTCAAAGTTGACACAAAATCGTCGACAGGTGGGGCTTTCCGCGATAGTTATACCTAGCGTATATATCAGGTGTGTATAATATGTATGTAGGTTTCGCACGATGTGTGTATGTATATATCTATTTGCAAAGGAGATAACGAGGAAACACGTATATACTGGCGAAAATTACGCGCGAGAGTCCGTGTGTATTATACTTGTGGGGCTTTCGCGTTGTTTTGAACTAGATACGCGCAGTGCGCTGTTTGTTTATCGCTTAGGTTGTATTTTTTTTAGTCGCATCAAAACTTAATGTACATACACGCCGCGAGTGCAATGTTTTGTTCACAAGAGCTCTAGTTATATTTTTTTTAGTTGAAAGTATTCACCGAATGCATTTCTTTTTTCTGGGGGGAGTAGGTTGAACATTGAGAATATCGATCGGTACTTTGTCATTGACTGAATCTTACAGCAGAGACTAAACAACAGTTTTCGATGGTATAAGTATTATATACAACGAAACATTTTGCTTCGTCGTGCTGTCTTTAAAAAAAAGCTGCTGAAGCAGAGAGAATCGAAATGTTGAGACTTCGATTTTTCGAGTCTGGCCTCGAGTCTATATACGTATACGATGAACAGAGAAGGACGAGCATTTTTCGTATATTACGAGGCACGAGAGAGAAAGATCGTCTCATATATTGTGTGTAAGTATTATAACGCTTGGAAAACACGAAAACAGAGAACCGGCCCTTGTGTGTGTATATGTGTGTGATATTAAAAGAATCGATCGCCGCCTCGAATGGAACACACGGAAGCAGTGGTGTATAGCCTCGTTATATGTACAGAAATATACATTTTAGATGGTGTGTTTAGATTTCCATTATGTACATACGTCTCCGTTCCACATATATATATAAGGACAGGCAAATATTATGGTTCACGTATATTGAACTGCACACGATGCTATTGCTCGAAAATTTTACCGCGCACATATCGAACACAGCGAAACTTTTAGGTTGATGAATTTCAGGGATGAAAAAAAAAACAATCGCTCGGAGTGGCCTTTGAATTAAAAAGATAAAAGCAATTTTTCCGTTCGATCGTTATTACATACGTGCTACATCAGAATTCATCTAATTATTCCAGCGGCTCGAAATAATCGATAAATTCCTATATACACTCGACACCGCATGTCTAATTCATCGTCTTTACACTCGCGGATCATCATCATCAGCGACGCATGATAATTTCCATCGCGACTGACATTGTAACGAAAAAAAAAAAGCTACAACGTGTAACTGTATGTATATATAGGTTTACACACAGAGTAGAGTAGACGCGCGCTTTTTCACGGCGGAGATAATAATATATACACACAAGCCTGCGCAGAAAATAAAAACAGAGGGAGAGGACTGCCGTGTGTGTGTATATGTATAGATACAACAACAGAGTAGGTGTGTATATATAGACAAGGCGTATAGTATGTAATATAATATATCGGTGGAAGCGAAAAGAGAAGAAAAATCATCGGCTCGTCAGAAAATATTATGCAGTGTGGCTATGTATAAGTGTGTGATTGAGTATGTATATATAGGTATATGTATATCAGAGCGACCTACCGAAATCCTCTCGCTGGGAGAAGGATGGCTGAAGTCTCTGTCTTTAATACAGCATCAACATCATCATCGTCGGTGCTGCAGATCCACCCTCGACAAGTAGACTCCGGTCGTCCTCTTCATGCTGCCGGTGTATTTGTTATAGAGACACACTCGTTTCTCTCACTATTATACATACATATATATAGATGCAAGTATCACACTGTGACGAGTCGCGCGCGCGACGACGAGAGAGAGAGAGAGTTCAGGGTCAGAGTTCACACACGCGGTGCAGCAGCGATGGCAGTAGCTCTATTTACGAGTAGGAGGCGGCAGCTCCTCTCCTTTTCGCGGTTCCGGCGGCGCGATGTGCCTACTTGCATCAGGTTCGATCCTAATATAAGCTGCTGCAGCGCCACCGCCGCCGCCTCCTGCTGCAGGTGACCTCGGGCCACCTGCACGTGCATCACACGATTATACTGCGCGCGAACACTAACTCTCCTCTCTCTATCTATTTCTCTTCTCTCTCTCTCCCTCGCACTTTGCTCTCGCGGTTTGTCCGATGCTCTCGAACGACAACAACAACACGGACACACAAACACACTGTATTATCTCTCTCTCTCTCCCTTCTTATGGCCGATTTCGTATATACAGTAGTCTCACTTCATCGGTGCTGGAGGGCTGCTGCTGCTGCTGTGATGCTGCGAGAGGTTATACCAGAGGGTATACAACACACTGGACTCGACGCACGTATATCGACGAGTTTCGCGCACACTCTGCACCGAGATATAATGTATCGCGTACGCAGAAAGAGAGCTGAGCGAGAGTCGTTATACAAGTCTGTGATAATACACACAGAAGAGTACGTATATGTATATAAAGTAAGAGGGAGAGAGAGAGACAGACGACGACAGACCGACAGAAGAAAAGGTAAGAGAAAACAGACTCGTGAACAGCGCCGTATTGACGTTGACGGCGGTCGAGACCCGACTGACTCGCCTCGATATTCTACTTGCCACCAGACTCGCTCTATCTCCGTCTCCGCTGTGCTGCTGCTGCTACTGCTCTGCTGCTGCGCACGACGGCGGCGCTGCTGCTGCTGCTGCTGCTGCTCTCTGCTCGTCAGTGACGTAGCGGATCTCTGGAAAAGCGCCGCCGCAGCCGGGTTTTCCGGGAGACAAGCTATCCTATATAGCGTCGAGCGCGGGTTCACCCTATATATATACGCGTATACTGTATTAGAGTGAGTGAGAGGGAGAGCAACAGCGGAATTAAATCAAACAGGCGGCTTCTTTGACGGAATTGCACCTGGGATTTTTGGCTCGATTCTTTCTTTTCTCATCTGTGTGATTGCTTTCTGGCACACAAGGTGTGTTTATATCGTGTGGCGTATGTTTTTCGGTGTGCCGCTTTCTATGGAAATTCGAGAATTTGAGGCATAGGACGAGAGCGAGGAAAGATGATATTTTCTGAGAATTTATGGACACGGCCCATATACCTTGAATTTTTTTTTAGCTCGTACATGATAGTATAGTCTTTCGTATAAACTACTAGTAGTAGCAGCCAAACGCTGTCAGACGACGCCTCAAATTTTACGCAAAAAAGAATCGCTGAGAACATAGAGAATTAATTAAACTTTATAACGCTGTGTAAACACACCGTTCGCTTATTCCATCATCTCGTAATAAGTGTACTTAGCAATCGGTTATATTATAGCGCAGTTCTCCGTTATTACTATAATTCAAAAAGCCGCGAGTCTTCGAATTTTCCTTTGCATACATTTCTTACGTGCGCGCGCGCGCCGGCGGCTATACACGTGAAAAAAAAATTAAACTAGGTCAGCGCCGTGACTCGGATTATTTTTTTCTCTCTCTCTCCTCCCTCGCCCGAGGAGTATAATTTCTTTCGGCGAATTTCGTCGTTTATCGAATGATGACTCTGCGGGAAAATGGCTTTTTGTATACCGTTTCATATACTCTTGTATTATTATATGTAAAAAGTGGATGCTTTGTACAAACGCACGACTTTCCCCCTCTTTTCATTCAATTTTTCAGACAGCTTTATTGCTCGGCTCGATGAATTTGCGTGGCTTTTATGTTATGTATAAAAAAAAATATATTCTCGACGTTTATAAGGCGGCCTATAAAACATTCTTTTCAGCGGTGCACGGAAGAGATGCTTTTTATTATATACGGGAGAAATTTTCATATTCGAGCTTTTAAAATCGTTTGAAAAATAAGGAGAAAAAAAATACTGATGCCCGCGTTTACGCGGAAAGGGACATTTTGTAGCATCAATTTTTCAGAGAGCCGTCGTTCCTCTCAAGCCAAGTATCATCATATCCTCGCTGTATACTCGTGAATCCTCGAATGAATAAAATGTCCGTGGAATGAAAGAGCTGTGGGGCAAAATTTTTAGTCGAAACGTTTTAATTAAACAATGAAAAATAAGCATCGTCGTGTGTACGTACTTTTAACTAAAACTGCATCCAGTATATAGTAGGCATAAAAAATGAGGATCAGTATTAATGCTCTAGAAAAAAAAAACGCTTTAAATTATTCAAGAAATAATCGCAAGTTCATCTCGATCCATCAACCGTATAATAACACAGCGACGAAGTATAAAACTGACGTATAATATACTTTCACCATCTCTCTCAGCAGGTGAAACCGAGAAACGTTCTCAGCATCAGCGCAGCTTTTCTTCCTATATACGAGATATATAATACACTGAGATGTCAGGAGAGGAACGAATCGCAGGTCCGACGGAAAATGAAAAATCCCATCGCATCAGGCCGTGAATGTTTTAACGCTCTCTTACGGATTGCAGCTGCGAAACACGTCGATAACGTCCACGTGCCATTTTTCTCTCTTTCTCTCTCTCTCTCTCTCTCTGGTGTATCTATATAAGTATACAACACACCCTTATTTCTCTCGATGCCGTGTATCTATGCACAGCATTGACGAATTATGTGCCCGGGAATATAGGGCCAAAGGGAAACGTTATTCCGCGTAATTGATTGAGTGTATCCGATGCTGTACTGCTCTTATATATATAGCTAACTGTATGCGCCGAGGGGAAGTACGGTAATGGCACCGGCTACGCGTATAAATAATATTTACGGCCTATACGTGTTGTATAGCTACACGTGCTTTATATTATAGCGATTCCGCGGGGACTTTTTCGCGCCAACCGCGTTGGACGGGGGTGAGCGACTGCGCGGCCTTGAAGCAGTGTTTGAGCTTTCGATGCTTGTATATATACTTGTTGAGGAATGTTTCTTTCTTCTGTATGTACAGCATAATGTATACACGGTATCTTTTTAGATACAAAATTTAGCTGTTATCCGGAAAGACGTTTTTTTTACTGTTACTAGATACTGTCGCAGAATAGAATTTTTTAAATTAATCTCACGTCGAGTACATACACACGTTCTCGTCTTTGAATATTCTAAGAATATACTTTCCAACGTCAAATATATATCAAAGCTCTACTTTGAAAAATTCTTACATATACCCCGAGTCTGTTATCTCTTTTGCAAGTCGAGTAGCTTAAAGAGAAAGCCGGGCGTTACGATTTTTCATGCTTCGCAGTGCATTAACGTTCCTCCCGCTAAAATTCCTCTCAGAGAAATACTCTTCTCTTTCTCTACGTCAATCACTCTCGGAACTCGCGAATGTATATAATATATTCCCTGAGCAACGGCCAATAACTCAGAGCTTGGAATGCACCGTTACAAAGACGTGGCCGAACAGAACACGAGGGAGAAAAGGAATTAGTCGAAATGACGGGAGATAGCTCCGACTGGCCATATATGTAATTTGACGTTGGATTTGCGGGGGTGCGGAGAGGTAAATATACCCCCTAGAATTTAGTTGAGCCGCTGGTTTTATTATACCTCGAGAGGATATATAATGAATAAAAGGAATTGCGCGAGGGAAGAAGACATCGCTGGAGTGGATATTAGATGTGCTGTGTATGAAATGGAATACACGGTTTCTGCGAAAGTTTATGCTTGTCAGATCTTAATTCTCGATTGATTGAGATTGCTATACTTCGATCGATGGATTAACTCCATTAATCCAAGAGCTAAGCTTGCAAGGACAGAGCTTGGAATATATCAGCTCGTGGATTTCAATCAGACTCTCAGCGATGGAATTTACCACCTGTAGTTCGATTCTAATGTGGCCAGCTATCGGTGTTTCGTTATACGACACAGAATCGTATGAATAACATGATAGAAGAGTAGTGATCGAAATCCGTCTACAGAGTAGAGAGCAGCACAAGTGTGACTCGTAATAAACTAAGAGAATAATGTTACGTGTTATAAACAAGTGGAAGACACGAAGAAAAGGTTTTCTAGAGATAAAGCGTGAAATGGAAAGACGAGGAGAGAAAAAGAAGCAGCGAGGAAGAAAGCCACGCGAAAATGAAATAGAGTCCGGTGAGCTCGTTAGGAACGTGTAATTTGAATGTGAGGCTGTCTGGCGCCTTATTAGATTTCCCTGCTCGGAAGCAAAAGAAAAAAAAGAGATAATGCAGTGAAGTAAGGAGAAAATTGAATCATCGTATCAAGCTCTTTTATGGTCCGAAAGTTTTAGAAGCAAAAACGGGCACAAAATTACCAGAGTGGAGACGAAAAATATTTGTATAAAGTATTGAGACGATGTTTTTGCTGTATTATATAATGTAGAAGCTATTGGCAAAATTCGGACTACTTTACTATGTCTGAAATTATTTTATGACGGTAATTATAAATATATGCTAATTATATCGTGTACGAAGCGCAACAGAGGTAAAAATATTAATTACTGAATTTAATTGCTATAGCTCTCTCGTTAATTATCTCTATTATTCAAAGTGACTTTTACAGCAAAGATACGTTTTACACTTTTCTCATTTTACTTTTGTTAAACCAAATCGTTTCGTAATATATTACAAAGGATTATTCTTGATATTCGACTCGCTTTTCAAAAACCAATACACCGAGATCTGCTTCGGAAATTCAGTATATAGCCTTGGATATTATAGTGGAAACCAAATTTTCGCACAGCGAAAATTTTTAATAAAAGAAGTGCCCCACGAGCTTTTTACGTCCGACAAAAGCAGATAAAATCTTAAGAGCGCGCAAAAAAAATTGAATGGCGTAGAAAGTATAGAAAATAAGAATGCGAAGACGCAAGAGGACATTGAGTAAGGAGAAGCAATGACACAGTGGAAAGCAAAGTATTGAAAGGAAAAAGTAAGTAATCCGGCGAAATACTATACAAAATTCAGAAATGGAATGAGTTTCATAGTTCCACGTTCATCCTTAATCAAGCTTTCTGATGGCTATTGGATTTTATTCGCGTCGACAATAACAGAAATGAAAGATATTATCCAATCAAACTAAACATAACCCGTCAGTAAAGAACGTAAAAAAAATAAAAATCGCAATCAACGTTGAACTCGCCAAGTCTGTTGACACAACGTTTTCCATAGCAGGCAAACCCCCGCGAGACTCGCTCCCGTTTAATCAGCATAATAATACGCGCCGGGCAATCTTAGCAAAGTGTGTACACGCAAGTGCAAAATTCCTGTCCGTCCCGAAAGATAAAAGCAGAGAGAGAGTATATAAAACAAGGGAGAGAATCAAGCGCCGAGAATAAGAATGCAAATGAGCTCTCGCACCCGAAAGGCGGTATAATAAATAATCAAGCTCAGGACAGACACAGCTCTCTCTCTCTCTCTCTCCCAAGACAAATAGAGAAAAATAAGAGCGAGGGAAGCTGCTACCCCGTGTATATAGACGGTATATAAAAGAGCGCGTGTGGGTTATAGTCATCCGCCGATAAAGTATCCCAAGCGCCGGCGCTGACACACATGTGTCACGCGTCGCGCGCGAGCCTTTAGCTAAGTATTATACTGGTATACCGGACCGGCGATTATTCACGGTCGGCTCTTCCGGCAATTTGCTCGAGCTTCTTCGTATATAGCGACACGCGCTCTCGCGATCTATGTCCGGATGTATAGAGCCTAATACTCGATCGTTTGTTTTTGATTAGGGTGAATTTTTTGGTTTTTTTTGCGAGGTTCCTTTTTTAGAATAATATTTAGAGGCTGCGCAGCTGTGTGCGGAGGTTTACGCTCAATATACGGCAATAATAACGAGATGAATATTTTAATGACTCGTAATCTGCGGATTTATTTTAAAGCTTGTAGCGGGAATATTGTGCCTCTCGGTATAATAATACATATTCAATGTTCTATACCCCGAAAATATAGAGGCGAGGATTATTAAAAGCATAAAATACGCATATTATATATAAAGAAAATTAATTACTCACGCTAATACAACACAGTCAGATATGATTAATTGGATATAAAGGTATTTTAAATTTTTCACGAGACTGACTTTTCATTTATAATACTTGCGCGGTGGCCGGAGTGTCTCGTAAAACACATCGATAATACGCGCGGCTATGCTGAAAAGAAAGTAGATTTACGAGAAGATAAAAATCAAATCAAGCAAAGATTGGCTTAATTAATGCGCGGGCGTGCAGTCTGTGTGTCTAAAGTTGAAAACATCGACACAGCGGCTTATACGTACTTGCTTGTGTATACACATACTATAACAACACAAGAGGAAAATGTCATCGAGTTTATAAGAATTCCCCCGACGTAATTTGATTTTTATCCGGCATTTTCGTGTAACTATATTACATGCACATATATATACGAATATTCGTTCTCGAGTCTGTGTATATTGCGCAGCAGTATATATACTTGGAAACGCGATATTAAAATATCGGGCGCACGATATTTCAAGAGAGAGCATGGCGTGCTCGAGCTATCGTCTCCTTCGCTATATACTCGCGCGCGCACTAATCTCTATCCTTTCCGCCCCCCCCCACACACCCTCCTTTAGCTTTATCGCTTTCATTCTCATTTGAATTCCTGGCCCCGACCCGCTCCATCTTCGTTTGTCTATAATTCCCTTTACTGCTTTCTCTATCTCTTTCTGCAGTGACTCTCCTATACATGTATATATACAGGCTTCGTTCCGCTATTTGTCCCGACAGTTCTATTACTTTTTCTTTTCCGCAGTTGCGCGACATTGCGCTGCAGCTTAACCTCCAGAAAATTGACTGCTTAGGATGTACTTTTCTCGGGGGTATTTTTACGTCGCTCATTTTCTCGGGTTTGCGGCTTGCGTGTGTGTGGGTATTATATAGATGCGAATATAAATTGTACATCGCTTTGGAAGCATTATTATGACGTATATACGAGAGATGATTTAGAAAATAAGATGGGGTCGTTTGTCGAAGATTACTGGAAAAAATCGTTGATCTGATGGGCACAGGGGAATCGTGCGAATAGTTTATGTTTGCGTGATGGTATATAATATTTTTTTTTTTTGCAGAAAATGTATTATCGATAAAGACGTATTGATGTAAGAATCCGTACATTTGTGGATTGTATATTCTACATCACTTGTAAATACTAACAATAAGATACATTTTTGTGATTTCTTAAAAATTATTCATATAAACGCAATAAAGCAATTCAAAGCCGTTGTCCGATCAATCACGACCTTTTCTACTGATGACCTTCACTCCGCAGCATCAAATTCAATGATGAAGCGAGCAATTTATTGAAATGATATTTTTTTTCATATTTATATAAGATTCGATCCACATCACTCAAATTATTAAAAATTAAACGTGTACTGAAATAATTACTTGAGATATGTCAACGATTTTTAAGATTACAATTATATTGGACTACATTGTTTTTAAGTCCAGCTTTTACTACCAGTGACCGCAAAGTGTTTATATCTTGGTTCTGTTTTTAAGTATACTCGCGGCACCGATAAAGCAATGATAAGTTTTTATCCGATCGTCTTAAACCACGTCTACGAAAACATTATCCAATTACAGTACATTATGAGCCGATGACGAATAAACGAAAGCAAAAGTGTCTTCAGTATTTTATTATAACAATATGCATGTAAAGTTAAAAACCAATCTAAATCAGCAAAAGCTTGACAGGACTCGCTCAGGCATGCAGCGTCCCAGATATTTAAGAATCCCAAAACCTATAATAATACTGTATTGTATAAAAGATTCATGCAAACGAGCAGCCAGCGATTAAAATGCATGACGTCAAGAGAGTCTTATTTACCAAGGCGCACGTGTATATATACACACACATACACACAGCTCGAAGAACAAGAGCAAAAGGCTCACGGCCGAGAAATCTCACTTTCTTTTCCTTCCTCTCCAAGTATAGCTTCTGGGCCACTTTAAACAGGGTTGAAAGAAAAAAATCGATTATTTTTTTAAGCTCAACACAGACACACGCGACGAAACTTCCGCACCGATGTCATATTTTTTCGGAGCCCGATAAGGAACTAGCGTCTTTCACGGCGTGATGCTCTCGTATAATCGTCGTTATCCCCCCTCGAAAGAACTGATGCGCGCGGATCAATTTGGCCCGTTCTTTCCTGGGCTATTAGCGTTGTATTTTGGGTATAGCCCGTGCGCCTTCGGGAATTTTAATGCGCGTCTTATACACATACACACACGCACAAAATCGATACTGATTGTGAGTGCGGAATTCGCGAGTGTGTTTACTAATGTATGTACCTGTTGTCTGTGGCAATAAAAAAAAAATGAACGAGAGAAATATTTTTTTTTCTAAAATGATGAGTTTTTTACAAAGATGTATCAGTATAGTTA
>UCOJ01001533.1:0-27465 GCA_900474305.1 Cecidostiba fungosa
ATTGAAAATTAGGAAATAGTAACAATCGGATGTTTGTTACTATTATTAGTATTCATATTAGATAAAAAAAGTCTAGGAGTCGTATGAAAGCATCTAGAATGTTTTTTCAACAAAGAATGTTATTTTTTTTAAGGCACGTTTTTTCTTTACATACTTGCTTAATTAGTCAGAAACAAACTGTCGTAACAGTTTTTACTTAACTGTCTTTGTTCGGCTTTTAATCATGAATTTTATGGCTCTAGCGTCAAAATATAGATATAAGTGTATGTATGAAATATGAAATTTATATCAGCTAAAATAAATTCAATTCAATATATGGTTTTAACATTCCAAAACAAATTATCGTGTAAAATTTCAGCTCTCTAAGTATGATAGTTTTCAAACGAGAGCAAATACAAATTTGTGAAGTAAGTACGTATAATCATTTAAATGTAACAGACGATGTTTAAAAATCAAACCCTGGTAGAAAATCCTTGATTTAACATATACGAGGCTAAGCTCGTGGTTACTTATACGTAAAGTGGCTACATAAAATGGATAACATGCTGATTCACGTTTAATTTACCAAAAGATGACAATGACTTTTTCAGCAAGCTAGTTACTGGGTAGTTGTTCGGTTAACTATGCCTACCTTATTTCTGAGTACAAACTGTCCAATATACTTGGACTAGTAACGCGACACAGCTATACATTGGAATTCAAAGATCGATAATGGCAGGCTTGAATTCGATTTTTTATAAGTAATCTATATCCGAAAAATCATTCCCTGAAAATTCTGTTTGACTAGGGACTTTGAACCCTTAGAAGGCCAAATGAGTACGGCTGTACTCCTTAGCTAACTGTGCCACACGAACATTATTCTACAACGCGCACGGGCTTCGTTATTCAGTTACGCCTAAATGCTACCAATTTTGTATTTTACATCACAAAAACTATAGTTTTATTTTTTTTAATTTTACACAACGTATTTTCCAGCACGAAAAATTCCTACACAAAAATTTCCTACATTCGTTTTTAACTATTATATTTACTCCAACACTGCAAAAATCTAATAGAAACGTATAACCTGTTATTTATAAAAATGGTATAACAAAAGGTTAAAAATGTATGTAGAGAATATCTGTGTAGAATTATTTCGTGAAGAGTGTAGGGTAGTTTTTGCGTGGAGTTTGATATTTCTCTCCCATAAAAAATAGATAATTATCGGCACTTTCTAAGCATATAAAATATAAACAATTTTATTCACTTTAAGTAGCCAGTTCTTAGCTTCTCGGCTTTCTACCAAGGTTGTTTTCTTTGTTATTGATGTCCGACGCATTTTTGCTTATACAGAAACTCCGATGCAGTTTATTATATTGTGTAGAATTAGTTATTCACTTCAGAGAAACTCGCGATCGTTATATTACGGCATAGAATACGCATAGATTCACATTTCTATGCAAATACATTGTGAATACAGAGTAAAAATTAACATTCACCTACAAAGTGCTTAAATCCGTATATGCTTTTAGAAAGATGATTTAACGTTGTATAACTATTGTTTTCTGAAATGGAATACTGCATTGAGACAAAAGACTGAACATTTCGCGAAACCGTCTCCTCTTTATATATAGAGACTTGCTAAACGAACAAGAGGAAGGGAAGAAGTTAAGTTTTCTTCATCTTCTCTATATCTTGACCGCAAAGGCGAACCGGAGAAGCTCTTGCACGAGCCTTTGTAAATTCCAGCGCGGACATTTCCCGCAGGATTTATTACGCACGCTCTACTAGTTTGTTTTCGACTGATGCCACGGATAAAGAAGCATAGAGAAACGCCGCAAGAGAGGAAGAGAGCGAGAGATAGAGAAGACAGGATCGTAACGATACGAAGGAAAAGGAGGAAGAGCACCAAGTTATGACGAGACAGAGCGACCATGAAAGTGCCAGACCACCTACACTGACAATTCTTGCACGTTTCACTGTATATCACTGCATGGAGTTATTCTACTACTTTCCTTCTGTATAATAGTTTTCTACCGATTTTTAAAGGGATCAAATACTACATCTCTTCTATTCCGTAATATCGTGATTTTAATTACAATTTTTATGCATTTTATAGCAGAATAATTATATTTATGTTGGATTGCATATTAAATGTTGAAGTGCATAGAAAATATATATATGTATTTTTGAACTTTAAATTTTTACGTTATAAAAAAGACGCATATAGTATTTTTGTATGCGATTTTTGTCGTCGAACGCGCATTCTTGTAGGTCATTACAAATAACGTTGATACCCTGTTGGTGACCAAGCAAACTCAAGATGTTCGCATATAAGACGCATCGCGTACTCTGCCAAGGTGTCACTCACGCGCATGACAATCATCAAAAAGCCAATTAGTGACGGTCAGATAAACCAAAATTACGCTGTATTAACGTTTGAATAATAATATAATTGTCCATGTTCGTTTTGAGTGTGAGAGCTGTCAAAATAGTGGCTTATATAAGTAAGTTAATTTGATGTCAAATTCTAGCTCAATGAGCCGGTTTTCAAGACACGATTTACGAAATAAATAAATAAAAATCGTGCGTAGCATAGGGGGTGGAAGTATTTTATGAGAATACTAAATTGTTAAAGGACTTTTGATGAAACACTTTTAGACGTAACAATTTTCGATTAACAATTCGAAGTTTTTGTAATAAAGCCATTTTCAAAATCATACAATGTGGATGATGGTTATTTATGACTAAAATGGCATTGGATTTCGATTTAAGAGATTTATCGAAAAAGCATATCTGGCTGATAAATTCAGATTCTAAAACTGTATCGCATTTCACAACAATATTTATCACGTTACTTTTGAAGTTTTAAATAAATTGTAAAAATTACGTACAAAATTAATTTCCTGTAATATTGATAAAATTAATAGATACACAATTTGGTGTGAGGTAATGTATAAATAAATTTCTCTATTCCTGTTCACCACTCTTCATATTATATGCGAATATAGAATTAAATATTTCTGAATAAAATTTTTTAAAATAGTTGAAAAAATCGTTAAGTGCAAAAAGGAAAACTTGAACTTCACGTTATTTAATTTAATACGTTATTTAATACGGCACATTTGAAAATAAGTAGGAAATCGATTCTCCATTGTGAGTTCTTCTTATTGCTTCTGCTAACATAATTGAAATATCAATGACCTGAAAAATATTAAAAATAAATACAAGTGTTTAACTAATCGAGTATTTACTCAACGTTATCTTCTTTACAAATCAACTAGTTACCTTAATTTTCGGACAATCTTCAATATGACGATTTTGTGGTATACTATTGGTGACGACAACAGCTTCAAAAGCTGCATTATTGATTCTGCTGATAGCAGGTCCACTAAAAACACCGTGCGTCAAAATAGCATAAACCTGTGTAGCACCTGCTTGCAGAAGTTTGTCAGCAGCGTGACAAATAGTTCCACAAGTATCTGCCATATCGTCGACAAGAATGGCAATTTTATTTGTAACATCACCTACGAGCACCATACTACACACTTCATTGGGACGAGCTCTTTCTTTATGGATTAGAGCAAAGTTAACTGACAATCGGTCAGCTATTGATGTTACTCTAGAAAAATAAAATTCAATTTACAATTTTTTTTTCTTATGAAACAATTATAATTTAAGAGATGCGATTTTGTTAACCTTTTAGTGCCACCGGCATCTGGAGAAACAATAATAACATTTCGCCAATCAGGAATATTTTCCTTGATCCATTTGAGTACTGCAGGCTCAGCATAAAGGTTATCTACGGGAATATCGAAGAAAGCTTGTATTTGACTGGCATGTAAATCCATAGTGATAATATGGTCAGCTCCGGCAACTGACAACATGTTGGCAATTAACTTTGCGGATATGGGCGCTCGGCTCTGAAATAAAAAATATATAGTTTTTTACGCGGTTTTCCGATATAATAAGATAGCGAGCTCTATCTGTATAATATGTATAATAGGTTTACAATACATAAAGAAAGCAGCAGTATCTGTATTATTATTAGTTCTAAATAATTTCTGTTTAACTTTACCTTGTCCTTTTTGTCTTGTCTAGCGTAGGGAAAAGAAGGAATGACAGCTGTTACTCGTGAAGCAGATGCAATTTTACAAGCGTTAATCATAATCATCAATTCCATTAGATTGTCATTGACTTCTCCACAGCCACTTTGTACAATATAGACATCTTCTCCTCTAACTGATTCGCCGATTTCCACGCTAAATAATACATATACAATTTTCATAAAAGTCAAACTACAATTTTTCATTTTTTAATAAAATCCTTTACCATGTTTCCAAATTACTAAATTTCTTGGTTACTACTTTTCCAGGCTGAATGCCAAGTCTGTCACAAATTTGCAACACCAACTCTGAGTGAGAGCTTCCACTGAAAACCTTAATGTTCGGCATTTTATTCTGTAACTTTCCAATACGAGATTTTTGCAAGCTGGCACGTAACAAACTTTTCGCACGTATTCGTTGCGATGCAAGCATCCTTAAACAAATATTAATTTATAACATTTAGCAACTTTCTCTGAATACACTGCAGTATGAGAAATCATTAATGTTATGCATGTATGATAAACTCTTACAAAACAAATCAAAAACAAGCACGGTTCTTCTTTGTCGAGATTTTGGATACTACTAACGATAATTACTACAAGTAGACGCTTCGTGTGAACTTGGCTCACAATGAACAGCAGCACTCTCTCGTGTCGCCTTAAACCTCCCGTATATGTAAACACAGTTTCACGTACAAGCAACGCAGGAAAACATTGTCAATAAACTGCTTCTATAACGGAACCTGACGAACGAATTATACAATAAACATGGACAATATCTGAATGAATTGAACTGAATCAGGCGGCAGAAATTTCACCGACAAACTAGAACACTCCTATACAGGACAAGCATCAATATACCAAATAGAAATTCCTTTTAGTTTGTTAACCAAAGCAAAATGAAAAAAGCAAGTACACGCGACAACGGCAGCGGCAAGCAGTATATGCTCTTGCGCGCTAGCCGACAAATCTAGCCGGGCCAAACAAGGCTCGCGTTGTTTTAGTGGCTCGGCATAACGGTTATCGGGCAATTCGCAGCCTCGCGGCTGCAAGATAGTTGGCTCGCGATAGAACTGCTAACGTGCGTGCGGAGAGCCTAAAACAGCCGGTGTTCGCGTAGACTGTATATGTATATATACCTGTAGAGCATCACAGCAGCCATACGCGAGCCGAGAGCTCTAAAGCGAGTTAACGATTCCTTGTTATTGCTCGGGCGCGCATACTGTAAATCGGTAACGCACTTAAGGTTACGAGCTCGCGAAATTAGACGCGCAAAGAGGATCGATCGGAGAAATGTCGTTAAGCCTCCTCCGTGATTCATTATACGCGTGTGTGTGTCTGCTCCGATGTATATAGTATACAAAACAAATTGGACGAGCTGCTGATTTACGGCCTCTCGGCTTCTTTTTTTGCTTTGCGCCTTTATGGAAAACGAGCGCCAGGCGAATTAATAGGAAAATGAATAGAATGCAGTCGACCCACGCGAGTCTTTTTTATCTCTTTCTTATGCTGCTTTATGGCTGCGTAGACCTACGTCTTTCTGGGCGCGCAGAGATTAGGTGTTTAATTTATCGCGTTAAATAAAGTTGCACGTTTATAGGCGCACTTTCCCGCAGTATAGTGCTCGAGTTATCCGCGGCAGTTATATTATGTGTAGAGCTCGCATAGTATAGAAAAACAGAAAGATAGTTATATACAGATATCATTTTTAAAAAAAAGTAGGCTTTCATTCATACGCATATCCATCAAAAACAAAGTAGTTTTCCCTGTCTCCCTTTTGCGCGCGCGCGGGCGCAGCTTCTAATGCAAGCACGAAGCAATTATGCTATTGTGGTATAAAAGGCTTTTCAATCACGATTGTCAATTCCCTTTGCAGGAATGTACTGACACTGATTGAATTGTCGGTAGAAATCTCTCGATTTACTCGCAGAATGACATCCCATCTCTTTCCGGCGCGGCCTTCCCCGCGCGCGCACCGCGTGCCGCCTGCCGCACACTCACTCCCACTGTCTTTTTATTTGTCCTCGTCTTTTACTTACTTTATTTGTCATCGACTTTCCTTCGCTCGCTCTTCGCAAGCACAGATGCGTTCCCTGTGCACTGTACGAATAATATTTCGTCGTTATTCAATCGCTCTCGGCTCTTTTGGTCCATTGATTGATGCGTCGGATGATGGTTTCTCTGTATACCGAGAAGAGTCACCTATCTCATCTCTCTATGTTCTCTGTGTATGCGTTTGTGTGTATGCTAAGGATTATAGGCGTCATTCGACGCTCCTTCGTGCGTATCATGCGACGAGTGTATGCGGGATATGCCAAGATCGCTTCGGCGGTTGTGCAAGGCGATGGCGCGGCGGCGGCGGCGGCTGACCGATGATCGATCGGATCGTAACGTGTATCTGGCTGTTTGCTGATATGCTCATCGCGTGTTTGACTTCTGAACACGTGTTCCAGCGAAATTTCATGACTCAGTCTGTGATGCTTTAATTCAAAATCGCGTATACGCCGCGCTCTATATACTCTTTATTCGGATATATATAATACGTCTTACTTCTCTCTCCTCTCGATTATCAATAAGGCAATAATTGCCTTGCGCGATGAAGTAATAATTTTAACGATAACGTAGTCGCGTGCAGTAATATATGGAAAACCGCGGCAAATAAACTGACGCGGAGGCTACAAAACAACTACTTTTCCATAAGCAAACTCGTTTCTCAGCTGCTGCAGCTACTCGATATATCGGAGCCTCGCAGTAAGGGAGATGCGCGCGAGAGAGAGAGAGAAGATGACCGATGATCGATTCGATCGCAACGTGTGTATCTCGATGTTTGCCGATATACTCCCCAGCGTGCGCTTCGCTGTTTGACTTCCGCGAGTGTATATATATATATACGTGCGAGGGTGAAACCGGACGAAATGATATCGGTGCATGCGCCCGGCTTCCCATGTCCGAGTGCGCTCAACTAATTGAATAAATTGCTCCGAGGCAAAAACTGCTCCGGGCTTTTCGACGAATCAAAAGTGTAATTAATTTTTAGCCTGGCTGCCAATCAGGCGATAAGCACATATATATATTTTTTTTTTTTGTAAACAGCTTACGCGAAATAATTACCGGTCTTCGAGAATTGAAAGTCTGCGCAGTGTTTATATATAGATACGCGTTTGAATTTATTGCAATGGAGAGTAAAGAGGTGCTAGTGTAACGAATGAACCGATTCAGCTGAATTTATTAGCGCATCTCGCACGTTAGTTATAATGCTTATATACGCCAAGGAGAAAAATGTATAATAAAGCGCCAATGCAAGCATATTAAATATAATCTTCTCGAGATTCAATTAATTCTCATTGGCTCCGCCTATATAGCCTCGGAGATATTACAAGCGCGTTTACACACCGCAGTAAATCGATCGATAAACTCGCGAGAGTAGGAAGCAGTAGGATATACGCGGCTCGCGCGCGTAATTCAACGCTTCTACGCTCTAATGATCAAGCGGCATCGCCTCATTATCTAAAACGCGAGCTACATGCGCTCAGAGGGCGAAAAAGAGAAGTAGCTAGCTGCTGCTGCTGCTGCGCTATGCACATTGTATACGCAGGGGAGCAGAGCTCGGTCCTATATATGATCGATGGCGCATTACCCGGAGCACTGCTCCTGTAACGAAGACGTAATATATAATCCTATCGGTGAGCGCACGCTGGGCGCGCGCTGCTGCACGTGCTGGCGCATATCTTGGGCCGTATATGCACAAGGTGTGTGTATATACCTATACACTCGCAGAGTCGAAGGTATATAAGGAGCTGCTGCTGCTGCGCAGCGAGTCGGTTTTCTGCAGCACATACTACCTATCGGTAGGTGGGCGTAGCGGATGCTTAACGTTATTACACATTGCTTGCAGTTCATATATCATGCATTATGTATCGCGCTACAAATTTACAGATAACGAGGGAGGCGCGAGCCCGGCGATTTAAAGCCCGAGAATAAGGAGCGGTGTATATATGTATACACATTATACATATAGAGAGAGAGAGAGGTGGATTGCGCAGCGCTTATGCTTGCTTTGCATTTGAAACGCAGAAGAAACTCTAGCCGTGATAATGGCGCTTAATCCCCCTGGTAAAGGCTGCTTATTTATCGATTCAATGAGAGACTACTTAGCTTAGGATTACCTGTGTTTTTCCAGCTACCACTGCGGGGCGAGATAAAACTTATTTGCAGCTTGTGTACACACAGTGTGTTAAAATAGAGTCTACTGCTCTGATACTTACAGGTATGTAGCTGAATAAGTGTATGAACAATTCTGAATATTTTATTTCATGATTTCATATTGATCATTGACGAATATAGACACCTGGATTATATATTTCTCGTTAAAAACTAAACGTTGACAAGTGTCGAAATAATCCGAGCAACGAAATTCATGCGCAATAAGAATAGCACCTCGTTAAAGTTTAACGACGCAAAAAAAGTCTCGTATTTACGAGAGGCCAAGACATTCGGCTAAGGAATAATTAGGCAAAGGCAATTATCGGCGCGAGCGAGGATAGACCATGTTAATAATAACAAACAGTGTACAAACGACTCGCCATTAGCCCCGCGAGTCGCTTAGCGTCGTTTACGAGGAGCCACTTTATCCCTCGGCACCGACGCTTCTCGCTCTCTCCACCTCCGCATTAAAAGCCAGCCGAGAAGTGCTAATGAGACCGTCTTAAAGTTGCTTTGCCCGCCTATATCGTATAAAGTCGCGCGCGTGCGACAGATACTACGCTTATACAGTATTAGTGCATCGATTTTCACACTTATCACACAAGCTGCGCCAGCTCACACCATTGAATTTCGACTTTAATCGGTATACGCATATAATAGACACCGTTTGCTGCGATATATAAAAACTCTTTGACACGTGTCGACGACATGCGAGCACATGAGTATCAAATACCTAATTAGCATGCAAGTGCAGCGCATTTCTCGGATGCAGACGACTAGCCAAAGGACATAGTTGTTAGCGATACGCCCACGCACTGCAGTAATGACGTTGCCTCGGGCGAGTAGTCTTTTTATCAAAGAAATGCTCGCTATCACGGTTTGTTTGCACTTCGTAGCAGTCTCCCTCTCGGCGCGGGTCCCTCGCCTCCGGACGCTGTGTGCTAGACACGCAAGGGATGCACTGGCTTACAAGCCGCAAGCCTTGTATCGCTTGAGGCAGAGGGCAATGACGACGACGACGGGAGCAAGTGCTGCAGCAGCAAATTGTGCGCTGGAGCTACTTCTGGGACTGCCTACAGCGTGAGCCAGCTCTCCGTGTATAATGAACGAGTCAGTGGTGCTTACGCAGGCTTGCTTTATCCGGCTGACCTAATCAGTGCGTTGGCTTGCTTTTCTGATGATGCGAGTACCGCTATGGAGATGCGAAAAAAAAGGGACTTGATAATAGTGTTAATGCTGTGTAAGAAAAGTTATCGTGCTAGGCTATGAACGATGCTTCTATTTCTTCAGTTTTTTTTTTTTAATTTGAAACCTCTGGACAACAATAAATCTGAATAATTATTTTAAAAGTATTGAGATTATCCAACCTGAGATAAACTCGTTTTTGAGCTCGGAGAGCGCTACATCGTTTTTTCAAAAGTAGTGGGTTCAGTTAATTAAAAAGTTGGAGCAAATATACCAATTTTTTCGTCGTACACTGTGTATGCATATTGCTCTTAAGTGATATTAAACTAATTTGAAAAGTTCTATGTGAACTGAAATTATATCTAATGCAAAATAAATATTATCGTAAATATTTCCTTGTATAATTTTATTTATAAAATCATAGTTTGTGCAAAATGAAATAATATTGCCATAGAAGATATATGAATCTCAGCTAAGTCCACAGATTCATATAGAATCTAGGGTCCTAGCAAAATTTATGACCCTAACTGATTGCATCGAGAGGCTCAATTACTTCATTTAATTAAGCTCATGATTAAACCATGTACGTGAAATGTGTGCTTTAATAAACTGTTTGCCATACGTTAATTATCGTTCATAATTTTGCAATTGAAAAACTACAACATTTCGAAATGATGTACAAAAAAAAACTTAATCAAGTACATTGCCTGACTAAACTCGTCATGTATCTACTCGCGCGTTTGAATATACTTTAAAGAATTCTGACAGCGGTTCAAACTATAATTAGGCAGGATCTGCAAACACTGTGCAAGAATTTTTTTACATAAAATCCATCGTTCAACTCCGCCCAACAAATCCTTTCCCTCCTTTTTCTTTAGAGTATGAAACATTTCGCTGCACACGTAAGAAAAGGATAAACCGAAGCACAGAGTTCGCGGTAAATGGAAGTAAAGCAATAAAATCCAACGTTTCTCTTTTCTTATCTCCGGCTCGTAATTCACCTCAAGTTGCCGTCTTTCCCGATTTCATCATCGACCTCCCGGTGCGAACCTGCTCACTTTTTCTACCGTAATACGCTTTTGCCGCAACATACTTCTCTTTCCCTGCCTTTTTACCCAACAGAGGGAGGAAGACTCGTCGCGAAACAAATAATCTCCAGGCGCGCGGGCGTATATCAGGTGCCGAGGCTCCAGTCCGATGTGTTTAGTCTGTGCAAACTCAGCTCGATCTCCCCGTCCACCCGACGGGCCCTGCGCCTTATACATAGCCCTTTCCCTTCTTCTCGGGGCTAGCGCCGAGGGAAACGAGGATTGGGGCGTTTTATTTAATTAAGCGCCAGTCTGTACTATAGCAACCCTTTCTCTCGTATACTCGAGCTTTCCTCCCCCACCTCTGACTCCTAGTCGTCGCATCGTATACGTATACGTCGGCCGTGTTTATGTCCCTGGGGAATCCGCGGGGGATATACCTGCCTCGAGTCTTATGCTCCGGCGTAGCTTCGCGTATACTCCTTCCTTACGTGGAAGGAATTAGTGTTCGGCGCAATGTAGCGCGCCCGTTGAGCTATACCGAGGCCACGAGGAACGATAAAAGTTTCGCGGATAGTTAAGGGGAATTAACTGCTTTTAATCCGAGCGGCCCGAGATATCGTTGAGATGAAGCATGTTCTTATCGTCGCCTTGAATTAATAAGGATGGAGCAGTTTTGTTTTTGGATATATTTTTTAGCACGTTTCTTTAGTAGAATTTGGATGAGCTAAGAATGAATAATTGTATAAATTGTTCCTGATGATCAATCTCAAGATCAACAGTTCACGCTCTGCAACACAACATGCACACAACAATCGACCCAACTAAAAATTCCGCACATCACCGACTGCCAGTGAAATCTTCGTTGATTTCCTTGCGGCGTACAAGACGTGGCGCCAAGACAGTAAAGATAAAACTGAAATTCACGTCAGCAAAATCCTTTTCGGATTCCCGATAATAATTTTAGAAACGTACGTTGAAGATAGGGGAGAGAGAGAGAGAGCCGCTGCGGATTCCGGATTGAGCAAACCTTTCCCGCAAGGGACTACGAGAGCGCTGGTGTTCGAAGCGCACACGCATGCAGGAGAGGAGACGCGACGACAACGAGACACGTCGATCTCCGGGGTGTCAAGTGGCGCGCCGTCGCCGTGCACCACACGACTCAAAATTGCCAGTCACGTTTTCAGTCACTCTCTCTGTCTCTCTCTTTCTCGCTCGCACACTTGCGGAAGCTCGGAACGTGATTGTTTCGAGCGTTTCCGTTGAGAGACTGCGAGCTCTCACTAGCGCCACCGTAAACCTGTTTGCTGTATGATCTCAATCGATATTTGCCGATAAGTATTTTTAATATCATGAAAATGATCCCCGATGTGTTTGAGATGTTGTCACCGATATGATGATATGGTACATTGCGAAGCGTTTCATCGACGGTCAATAACTGATGAAGAAAGGAGACTTGTTTATATAAGTTTCATGGGGTACGTACGCTCCACAGTAAAAGGCGATTAATTAAAATTGATTTTAACCAGGGATACTGGCACAGTATACGGCCGTAGGAAGCTTCTTACATGCGCAGTTTTGAAATAGTTTACAGAGCAACGTGTTTATTATTTCGACCAGTTTCCGCTGTAAAATATAAACTCCGGAGATAATCATATAATACAAGCCTATCACGGTGCAAAATTACAGATTAGTTGAATAAGTCAATCATTCATGCGACGGCGATCTTGTTTACATACATTTCGGTATTCAATGTGTATAGCTAAAGTGTGGTGACTTGGTGTATCAATACGTTATACCTTTCTTCAGTGTACTTCGGGATACAGTCAAATAAAGACTATTTTTACAAAATTTGCCGATGATCATAATTCGCTTATAAAAATCAATTACAATAATTGTAAATAAAGTAGTAATAAAGCTGTGAATATGAAACCAACAAACATAACAAAAAGTGATGAGGCATACAGACAATTTTTAAAATTGGTGCAGACAATTAAGAAGAAAGAAGATTTTTTAGCAGTTGGTCTTAATTTACAAGAATTAAAAGACTGTATAAAACATGCTTATAAATATCTAAGTATGCAGAGATTGCAAAATTATAATACTTATGTGATGGGAATTAAATCGAAGATTTATGACGATATCGAAAAGATGGAGCGATCAGGAGAACAAAATGTCGAAGCACCAGATAATGCGGGAAAAACCGAAAAGTTCAATAATTTTGTCGACATAATAAGCAAACTGGTTGACCTTGATGAATTCGCGACATTTGAGTAAGTAACGATTCACTTTTATGATAATAATTTATAATATATATACATGATAATTCATACGCAAATTTTCATCATACGATATTCGAACTCGGCCACAGCAGTATGCAACGTTTTAACGTTATATGTATATGCATTATTTATGTACACAATTTTAAGTCAACAACTTTAGATACATATAGTCTACACTATTCTTGCAATCTACACTATTACACATGAAAGATACTCGAATAAGCAGAAGGACCAACCAAAGTGTACTTCTATTAATAGCCACAAAACATGTAAATTGTATTATTTTATAAACTTTATCATCTTTTTTTAGATAAAAAAAACGTAGTAAAACCACGCGGTTTTATTACGTGGTAACCACGGCCAAACCACGTGGTTGTTTGCAAATTGTTTGCGAGAATTGGTGGAATTAATCTTTTGAACATTTAAAATTAAATTAAGCTGAATTTTTGTACAATATCGCATATGAATACGAAACAAATTTTTGAAAATTGTCTTGCGTTTAATTTAATTGAATTGAAATCATTTAATCTGATTTAACAAATTTTATTTCAGATCAGTTATGAAAAAACCGGAATTAATTACAGAAGAGTTGTTTTCAAAAAATAAACTTGAATATAGAATAACGTATGTTAAGAGATATCTAAAAAATAATTATAATGAACTTAAGGAACGCATAAATACGCGTTCACATCAGGCTCCAGACAATGAAAGGGACGATGATATGTCGTATAATAATGATCGATCAGAAAACTTAGAAAGAAATGAAAAAGATGACGGAATGTCGGATATAGAACGTAGCTTTACAGATATGGATACATCAGATGAGAAGAGCGATGGCAATTTCGAACACGACAGTGTTTCAAGATTTTCTAGAAGTCAACAGTCAACTCCGAAGAGTTCAGGAGTCCGATCACCTGGTTCACAAATATTGCTGGACAAATGCACTATGGAGCAAGATACAATGCCAAAAGTTACAAATAGAAGTGATGCTGATGTTACTGAGAATATTGCCGAGGGTTTAAAAGGTGACGCAGGTGACGAAAAAAACGATAGCGGTATTGGCACCACTAATCAAATTTCAAATGACAATGCAGCAGCTTCTCTAGATAACAAACAATGTGAGGATTGTCGTAAAAAAAATTACCTCGGAGAATATAATAAAATAATTATTATAGGATAAACTATTATAACCCAGGGAATGCTTTCTCCTTATAGCTAACAGCGAAGATCACCAACTGTCTGTAGCTGATCAAAATAAGGCCGATTTGTCAAGTAATGTTAGTAGTTATGCTAGTGATGACTACAATGGTCTTACTTCATCTTGGATATCAGCTCAAGTTTCATCTATTAGTACGCAAGGTACGACATTTTAAAATAAAAATTTGAAAAGTAGGATTTTGGAACATTTTACACTGAAAAAAAGTATTTGCTGTGTAATATTTAAAAAAATTCCTTCTTACATAAAAAGTAATTTATCTTATAATATATATTCTAGCAACTGACTGCGATGATGATGATGACCTCACTGCATTAGGTAAAACCAAAGCAAAGTTATCAAGTAGTGTTAAAAGATGGTTGTCTTCTGATGGTAACGGCTATAAGTCGATTACAGAAGATTCAACTGCTAACGGACAAGGTATGAATGATCTTACACACAATATGAAAAATAATTGAAAATAAAGGGTTGAAAAATACTTTTTCTCATACCACGCCTAATAAAACGCAACATTCTCTCGCCCCTTAGAAACTGCAACGCGGTTGCTCGTTTCTCTACTTTTACTCCCGGCTAGTGCTGCCCTAATCGACAATAAAAGTATTAGAAACCATCATACGCGTTGCAGTTTCTATGTTGCATAATTTTAGATAACAGAGATGACAGCAGGCGAATGAGAAAACGGTTTAAAAGTGCACCAACGCCGATTGAATATTTTCAATCTATACCGGCTGAGACCGATTCCTCCTTGAACAAAGAAAATAGTGTAGCTGCTGTCAATGATAACGACGTCTTAATCGCCAATATCGAAGGTACGAAATGTGAATTGTTATATGTTGAATTGGCTATATAGGTATATAATCGAATGAACTTAAACCATTTATTTAAAAAGCTTTATTATGATAATATTTAATAATTTTGTATTAAAAAATTTTAGATAGTTGTGGCCGTATTTGTAGAAGGGAAATTGTCAAGCGCTTTCAAAATACAATAACGATCATCGAATTCTATGACAATGGTATAAAAAAAAGTGACGACAATTCCGATCATACTAAAAATTCTAATGATTTTTCTAACGTTGATGAGGATACTACGTTTGAAAACATAGAAAGTAAGATTCTTTTAGCGTGCTAATTTACAAAAACATTTGCAACTTTTTACGCACTAACTAAATTTTAAGATAAATAATTAACTCGATTCATACAGGTATTGGTGTCAATGACCGGTCTCCTGATGTATCATCACAAACTGACGGTGAATCAAGTAAATACGAAAGTGCCAAAAGTCACGAATTCGATGGCATTGATGGTACGACTTGTATATCAATTAGTGACCGTTCAGTTGCCAACGTACAGTCAAGTATGAAACACGAGAACAGTAGCGTATTTACAAAAACTACTTTGGTGTTGCATGCATAATAATTTGTATTACGCAATTTCAGGTAACAGCGATGTCAGTTCTTTGGGCGATAACGACTTGAATAAAACCTATAATTCACATGACTACAACATGAAAAAAAGTAAAAGGTCTCTTGATTAAGTTTGCAAATAAATAGATTGCATGTAAATTTCTTTCTAATTATTGTGAATATATACTTTGTAATGTAGTATTTATGTAGTAAGTATACATATTGTTACGTTTAATTTGTTATTTATTATTATAAAACTGTATTTATATATTAGTTTCGCGATTATCAGTTATTTGTTAATTGTTGTAATTGTAGTTTGTGTTAATTAATACTTCGTTCTATTTATAAAATGTGTTCTTTTTATAAGCTAGTGGTTAAGTAACATAAGTATTATGTATCAACTATTGTTTAAAAAATATACAGTTCACATAATACTCATATTTTTATTACATCATCACCGAATTTCACCAAACTAATTGTTATCAAATTAAATTAATTATGTTACAACCTAGTTCTCAAAAGTCCTTACAGTAGAAAATAAAATTGCTACGCATATATAATTTTCCACAATTAAATAAAAATAAAAAATTTAGATATTTAAATTTACTTAGATTTTATGTAAGGTGTTAAAGGTGGAAATATTTTACGTAAAAACTCAAAAGGTGAAAATTAAATCCATAGGGAAAGTGCACAACGAGTCGTCCAGCCAGCTATTCTCTCCCTCTTCCTCTCGCGATCCCAATTGAGAGTCCCTGATAAAGGCCGGACAACCATCAACGACAGCCACTTGATGGATGCTAATGGATCATTACCGCTAATGTAATGATGATTGAGAGGATGTCGACCAGTGCTCGATTGATAGCGGATATGCCGACGCGAAGGGAAGAAATTCCGTCAAATTGTCGCCGGACCCGACTCTCTCTCTCTCTCTCTCTCCCTCTCTCTCAGTCCGAGCCTCGAGTTTCCACGTCAATTGTTCAGCCCTGTCATGCATGGGTATCTGCAGGCTCTACGGTCTATACGTGATGTGTAAGATACAGAGAAGACTGCATTGGTGTTAAATTGTGAATGGCAATTAATAGATCAATTTATTTTTTAAGTCAATCATCAATTATTGTATTAATTTAAGACAATTTAACGGTTAAGCAATAGATTTATTGATTGGAGATTTAATTTTCACGAGCATTTGCCGCAGCATTTAAAAAAAATTGAAAATTTTATTTATATCAAACAAATAGTATTAAAACATAAAATCGTATACTTTCTAGATATTTCTCATTAACGAATTGACGAACAAAAAGCAGTGTAAGAGCAAATTACTTAGATTGCTACGATCAAAAGAGCGCCGACAAAGTTAACAAACAAAAGAAGTTTTTTCTTTAGGCGTTTTGTATGAAAATTCCATCAGCGAAGCATATAACCTGGTCAAAAAGGATCATAAGCCGCTTATAACTACTCTACTCTGCACTGAGCGCTCGGGCTTCGACGGTCAGGGCATTACTAAAGCTTTGCTTTTCACGTAGTGCATTATATAACGCATTACACATTGCGCATTTATGAATAGAGAATTCCATTTTTTGATATTCTAAAAGGCCGTTTTAACTTTTAAAAAGAATGAATCGGATGCAATCAAGTTCTGGGAAAATTGCTCTTCGGTTTAAAAGGGTCTATATTGTCTACAATTAAGCTTTAGAAATTATAAAATACGATATTATTTTAGTCTAATATAGATTTAATTTATTATAAACTGATACAAAGTGTTTTTATAATTTTTTGCATTATAAAAATTATTTATTTTTTGTCGAAAATAAATTATATCCATTATTTAAATTTAGCAATATATAATTCGAAGTTGGCATTTTCACTAACGTGTAAATTACAATCCCCTATAGAAAAAATCCACAGTAGAAAAAGTGATTCAAATATTGTTGATATCTTTTAATTAAGGGCCCTCGGGAGCATTCAAAAGTTGGAATGCAAAGTACCCCTTTTTTCCTTGTTTACTGTACCTATA
This sequence comes from Cecidostiba fungosa, assembly GCA_900474305.1. Classification (NCBI taxonomy): domain Eukaryota; kingdom Metazoa; phylum Arthropoda; class Insecta; order Hymenoptera; family Pteromalidae; genus Cecidostiba; species Cecidostiba fungosa. The sequence continues at coordinate 17,418 of UCOJ01001533.1, forward strand.
TCTATGCTTCCGAGGGCCCTTAATATGTTAATAAAAAAGCAGAGAATAAGAATCTAAGAGTTCTATAATATTTTTCTTCGTATTATTATTCAAAATTTGCATTATACATATATAAATTTTGTAGATTTCATTTGAGAAAATATTCACCCTCTGCACTTTTGCAGCGTCTCAGTACCCTCATGCATATACGATGCGCCATGGTACTTCATTTTACGGTTATTCGTTGCTTTTACTGTTTTTTGCAGGTCAATCTTTTCCTAAGCTCTTTTAAAGCTCCGAAAAGCAGCACACGGCGACTTTTCTCTCTGTCTCTTTTTTTGCTCACACTTGCACTTGCTCTTCTTTCCTCATGTTCTCTTTCTTCTCCTCTCTTACTAACCAACTCTCTTTTTATTTTTGCTTTGCTGAAAATAGAATGAACCAGCACTAAGGGAAACGACCAAACGATTTTTCTCTTTATCGCAGAAAAAACAAGATGGCGCTCTATATCGTAGACAGTTCTCGAGTATTTTTCTAAGGCGCGAGGAAGACGTAATCCCAGCTATCGCTTTACGCTGAGCTCCACTAGCTATATACGTTGGCAGTTTGGTTAGTGGGTTTACCAGTGATGGCACTGAACCTTGTGGAGAACAAACGGACGGAAATAGAAAAGGGGATGATAGCGGGGAAAAAGGTAAAGAAGAACACAGCAAATGCATGAGAAAAACAAAATCAAAGGTAAGAAAAGTAATATATAAAATAGAATTATAGATGCATGATATGTTTTAATATAGTTATCTATAATGTTAAACTAATAGCACATATAGGAAGGAGAGTCGTCCAGTATAATAAGTTTTGTTGACTCAATCAAAGTTATGATTTGATTTCATAAAAGATTAAGGAAATTATAATTTATATTTTTTAGCAAAACGTAGCTTCAAATGTAGGCATCAAAATAAATCTGAAGAATCCTGAACCGTAAAGGAAAACGAAAATAAAAAAGAGTGCGAGCAATACACACGAACGAGAGATTGACACTTTCTGATAAAAGAACGAAGCAACAACGCCCCGCTATTTGCATGCACAAAGCCAACGTCGGCTGCCGTCGCGATGGAGATGAGCTCAGTAATTAATAACCTGTGATTTGCATAATTTTACACCTAGCGGGCGAAAAAGGAGCAAATAAGCATAGCTATCGCTCGACTTCGTTCGATGGGACAAGGATGGCTACCACAACCACACGTCTCGTATCCAGCTTTACGAGAGTTTTATGGGCCCTCGAGCGCCAGATATCAAAGGGAACAAAAAAAAAGCACCGCGTGAACCGGTCTTGCATTAATTTTCAACACGCGCTCACGCAGGACCCGTTAGGTTCGTATTATATAGAAGTACATGCATAAATCCCAAAAAGCGCGCTACGACGAGAAGAAAAACAGTTTACGACTTACACCACTCTGCCTTGACTACTGCCATTGTCGATCATTGTCGGTGTTCGGGATCTAGTGGCTTTTCCACTACTTCAGTTGCGGCATCGGCTACTTCTCTTCTTAGCTCCTCCACGATTGCACCCTGGTGTTTTATTTCCAGAAGGTAATCCAGCAGCTCCGCGGCGATAGTGCCGCGCGGCCTTCCGAAAAATGCAGCACAGAGCTCCTGCACTTCCTCACCTCTCGATGGCTTTTTTTCCAGCAGGTGCCTGTAAAGGCGTGAGATTTTATTGCGCTTGAAGTTTATACCTTAATACGATTTTTAATTTGGGTTATATGACGGTTATAAATAACGCATTTAGTGATTTGGAAATATACGACGCTCGTGCTCTCTCACGCGGCGATAGTCATTAGCGATGGAATTGTTTAATAACTGTTTCTATTTTGTAAAAGGGTATACGATCGGGACGTCGCAATGTTCTGAGATCAATAAAAAGATAAAATGAAAGAAAAAAATAAATAACGTTGCCTGTAGAACTATAACCCCTTTTGGGTGTAAACGGTATGAAGGTTACTTTATATTCACAATAAATCACGATTATATTTATAATAGGTATGATATATAAAAATTACCTTAGCGTTATGGATACGAGTCCTCGAATTTCCGGATGACTGTATAAGTACGCTTCATTCTCACGCCTCAAGGCAATTTTCTTTTGGTTAAGTTCTTCTTTTTGTTCGGGCTCCAGAGCGTCCGTGTCATAATTTCTTGAACCATACGGGGGATCTGCTGGGTCGAATGTTAGTTTTTTGCACTGTTCCGATAAACTATTTTCCATGTTTTCACTTTTATTTTTACTATCAATTATCAGCTTGATAAAACATGACGAAGAGTATAGACGCTGATTACAGTATAGGTTACCAAGGCTAAAAACAATCGCTATCTTTTACAAATTAGAATGAACAAACCGGTGCATAGGTATTATATACTATAGAAAATGAATAATACAAACTTCTTGTGCTTAAACGTACTTTGCTGGTTGTATATACGGCAGAGGACTTGTAGTGTTCCGTGTTAACAAGTGATGTAAACAGAATCAAGCAGCAGGGGGTGCAGAAAGTTTACGATGTAACTTGGGCGGGATCTCGAGAAGCTTTTCCCACGAGGTTATCCGCTCAAGAAGAGGGAAAGCGAAAAAAACTTTAAAAATAGTGGTTAGAGCCGTGTAAGTGAACGTTTTAAAGCTTAATGCACAATAAGAGTTTAAAATTAATCTATTGATTGAAACTTTTTGAATTTTGATAACAATTATAATGGATGAAGCATTTCCTGATTTGCAACAACAAAGATATTTTTGAAACAGAGAAGAAAAATTAACGAAACCTCATAAACGCACAATGTTTACTTGTTTTAAGTAAATTTATCATTAAAAATTATAACAAGTTTCATCAATTTAAACATTGACAAGGTCTTTCAAAATACAAAACAAACAGGAATTAGGAGAAAATATATATAACGAATGCAGCGCATATGAAAAGGTAGAGAGCCGTTCATGCACAAAGTCATAGAGCATTAATCTTTACACAGTCACATGCAAAATCCACGCAAGCTCCTGGGAAAGCGGCATTAATGGCTCCTGCGGCTTTAAACAATATTTAAGCAGCTTATACGCCAAAACTCTCCCTTCTGCACTTGCATGCTGCGTGCCACTGTAAAACCGCGGAAATTCCGCGAACCAATAAAAATCTGAATCCCACGTACACTGCATGAGGAAAAGCGGCTCGCGGTAGGGTGTCCGCCGTCATTATATCCGCGCAATAATATTAATACAGAAAAGGGCGCTAAAACTTTTAAAGCCGCGGGAAAGCACGTTTTGATGAAGCGAATGGCGAAAAACGAGAGCAACACACCGTAGGTTGAAAATGATGATCGGCGTAGAAGAACGAGTGTACACGTATATAGTTGAGTCTGGGAGTGCGATTCACAGAAATGTCACGTATTTGCGGTGAAATTTGCGGATAGCGAAGGGTGGCTCCGACGCCTGGAAATATTCACGTTTCTCTGGCTGCGATAATTTGCCGTGCGAGTCTGCGGTGCGACGATGGTTTTCCCACTTTTTTTTATTTTTTCAGTCAGTTGTGAATAGAATTCGATGTGTATTTCAAGTTTTTCTTATTAAATCGGAGAGCTGTAATGGGATTTTGATTTTTGCAAAATTCAGACTCTCCGACTCACCTGAAAATAGCCATTCTACGCTCTAATCTAAATAGGCCTCTCATGTACACGTATACATTATGGCCGGTAAAATTTAATCCCCCATATACATACCACGCGAAACATGATACAGTTCTGCACATCGTAAAAAAGATCTAACATAGACGTATAAAGACATAAGTATAAATCAAAGGTGTGAAGTTTTATAATTAAAATGTACAATGCCATAGTGTAGAGCGAGCGCATAACCCTAAATTTACGAGGGAACACAAATTTTGCGCAAGCAGACATAATTCTGCGCCGTGTAGTCGCTCTCCGGAACACAGACACATAGAGGCAGGCTATCGCGCATACATATATCTACTGTAGCTTTAATGCGCTACGCCGGGCCGCGACAAGATCGAAAAATTCGAGCAAAACCAAGATTTAAATCCGCTCGCCCACTTGCATCAGTCACGATTAGAAGTCGAAATAAATCTCGTCGACGCGTTGCGTATTTTTACATAGTGCTTACATATAAAGGGACAGATGAGTCGCGAATTTGAAACAAGAGCGCGAAAACCGCCGTGTATACGAATGTATATAATATCGAGTAGACGCGTGGGCCTGCGCTTGAAGACTCTGCACGCTGTATAAGCGCTCGGGAAAGACAATTTCTGAAGCGCCGACTGATAAATCACGTGGGTAATTAAAGATGTGTTAAGATAGCGAGGAGGCGCGAGTGCGGAGATGCACGATACCACCTTGTGCGCTCGAAATTATGCATTATACACGTGGCAGTAGGCTGCCTCGAGTATAATGTACCGGATCGCATCGCGAAACCGAGAAAACGCAGCGCAGTGGGATATCTCTCGAACTTGAGAATTCCGAGTTTACGCGGTAAGAAGTTTTTTCCTCGTGGTTGTAAAGTTTATCGTGGGACAATATTATTACGTGTGCTATTATTCGTTCAAGATCTCTAGAGATCGTATAAATGTAGGTGATAAGAATTTCTGTAGATTAGGATATTTTTACTGATATTTACAACATCTATCAAAATTTTTTAAATTGACATGGTAATATAAGAACTGAATTGTGTTTTCACCAACAGGTAACATTAAATATGCCAAATCAAGATATAGATATATCTATTAATAAATAAAAAGCTCTTCAAGGTTAATCCATACGTTCGCCTAATTAGCTCATATAAATAATCTAGCACAAGCCTAGAGAACCATAATACTTAATCTCAAAGTAACTAACGAAAGCACAGTGTCAAGAGTCTCGAAGACCATATTTAACGCTCATTAAGAGTACACGTATTCAACGATGATTAACAGCGCGTAGCTCATAAATACACAAACCTCTCACAATAAGTGAAATATATATATATGTATGTATATAGTTTACCGATAAACTTCTCGTGCGAAGCTAGCGATAGAGAAAAATGAGCCGACAAGACGCGCGCAGTCCGCCCCACGTTATTAATACGCTCATTAAGCGCGAGAGTCCAGTGCCGAGGATCAAAGCGCAAGCAGCAGTGTGAAAAAGGGAAGCAAAACGAGTGCCGCTGCACCGAGTGCAACTTGCAGAGGAGGAAGAGAGAGAGAGAGAGAGAAAGGTCTCCACGTAAGGTCAGCCTCTTGGCACAGCTGAGAAGCTGTGATGAGTTATGTCCGGAACCGACATTAATAAAGCGCCAAGTGCGCGTGAATTTTTGCTCGCTCCGAGGGACGCCGGTGCACACAATGTTGAGGCGTAGGAGCGAGCATTTTTTTCTTTAGCCCGCGATCAAAGACTCCTGCTGTTGCATTGAGCGGTAGCACTATTTGTCCACGACATGTTGGCACATACGTAATCTCGATGAATGTACGCACGCATGTGTGCTAGAAGCCTTGAGACAAAGAGGTCTCACTGTGTTCCATTCACAAATCGGACATTGATATAAAGAATGATCGAGCATTATTTACACGCGATGTTATTGTTTAGCTGCACACACACTGTGCAACTTTTCAATGAATTTAAAATGTAACATGAAATAATGATGTCTCTATTTTATATCGACTGCTTTTATAAGTCAACTGTCAACAAATGTACTATTAGCCTGTACAAGCTTAGTAGATTAACAAAGGGTTGTATATCAAGTTGTATCTTTTCGATCCTGTTATAAATGCAGCCTTATTAATTAGGTTAATTAAAAACTAAAATATTAATTTATCTTTTGAATATCATCTAAATATTATAAACCAAAAATCAAACTTCATGCATGTCTATTGAACATCTACAATATAACAAAAGAATAGAAAACTACTCGCAAATATCTGAATGAAAAAGTACCCACAGAAGAAGATAATTCGTGCGCATTTCATAAAAAATACACCACTCTTACTTAGTGATGAAGTGAATCACATTATACCTGTAGTGTATTGTCCCGGGCATGAATTTACTGGAAACAGCTTAGTCAACTTGCTGTTTTTGTATACTATCACGTGCTACTCTTCGCCGACCGATCGAATGTAGAGCGCATTTGTGTCATCTAATTTATGACGCGCGCTGTGGACCGTAACCTGCGCGCGAGTAAAGTTTTACGACTACTTTATAAGACTTCGGGGTGCTGTGCAGGCCTGTCTAAAGTCAACCACCTCATGAGCAAGTTATACGTCGTGGCCTTACGACTATTGGGTCTAGCGTGCCGGCTTGCGTCAACCTTCTTGAGTGTCCATCCTCTGGATTTATATCGACAACGTACACCTAGCATCGTTCTCATTCAACGTCTTCTATTTAATGGTCAACTGCGTATAGCTCCATAAAGCCACGAGACTCTTATTCTCTTGGGTATTCTGATATCCTGGCGAGTGTTACAATGAGATATCACTAAATCACTCACTGCCAGATACGTGGGCTACGCGCCAGTGGTTTTTAAGTACCCCATCTACGTTTAAATTGCCCATATAAATTAGAGTTGAAATTTTTTAATGAATCATTTTCTTACAGCATGTTCAAATTTTGAGCTGTGATGGTGGTGTTTATTTTTTAAATTCGTCGCTGTATTGTGCACTATTGATTAAGTCATGATTAACTGCTAGAGAAGTGAAAATACCGTCTGTTTTAAATTGGACGATCCGTGTAATGCATACGTATTAAAAGATTAGCTTTCTAATACTGCTTTTCCAACTAGCAACTGATGCATCACATGTGTTTCGTGCCAAGTAAATTCGCGAATGGTCCCTTCAGCTGCAAAGGGTGAATATATAAATACAACTAGAATAGCATATGCACAACAATGGGAATAACAGCTTCCCTGCATTTAAAACATCAACGAAAAACAAGTGTTACGCGAAGCTTCGCCTATATTTACAACGAACAACTGCATCAAGTAGAGCAAACTAATTGTAAGTGCAAAAACACAGTAGTGGCACGTCGAAAGAATTCTCAACATCCCCTGAGAGAAGGGGAAAAACAAAAACATATAACAGGCTGCACGTCACGTGAGGCGTCAAGTGCTCGCGAAACCAATAAAAAAAGTCCCGAATTACAGGGGGTCCAGAGTGAGAGCGCAAGTAGTAACCCAATTACGATGCTGTTTGCGCAAGGCTTCCATTCGGCCCGTAATTACGAAGTCCGGGCGTCCTAAGTCAACCTCGGCCCCTTAGTCTGCAGTACACGAAAGAGCTGTACACAGTACGGCTACTATAACACAGAATCGTTCCACTCTCTCTCTCTCTCTCTCTTGTGGTCTTCGCTCGGCCAGGAAAAAAAAAATATTTTTCTAGCCGTGCACTACAAGAGCGGAGCCTCGCGAACGTCTTGCTTCGAAGCAGTATAGAAATCGAAGGAACCTGTGTGATAAATTCGTTAGCGCAGCTGTTCGCGCTGTCGAGGGGAGCTTTTTCCATTTCTTCGAGGCGGCAGCGCGCGGCATATTTTCTTCTGATACGTAACGACGTTGTACGAGACGCTCGAGGTTTACGAGCGGCCGGCGATTTCTTTTTCGGCGCACATAAGGGGGAGTAGAGAGCCCGAGAGAGAGAGAGAGAGAGAGAGAGAATGTCGCACTGTCGGCTTCTCGCTACTCTCCGAACTTCGGAAATTATAATCTCCTCTCGAGCAGAAAGTTTTCGACGGAAAATATATCGTTGTAATAAATGTTAGGTATTTTATTCTTTTCTTTCTCCTCTCTTGTTCGGAGAGAGCAGAAGTTGTTAAATTCTTGATGTCTCGTAGCGGGAAAAGTTTAGTGAAGTGCTATGTTCTTTAAATGGTTTTCGAGAAAGTCTCTGCGCTTAAAGCTGCTTGAACAAATAGCTATAATATACTCCAATTCAGAACCGAACAAAGTCAGGCTCGACTGTTTTTTCCAATGAGCTAATATATTGCCGTCGACGTAGCGGCATGTGTATAACACAGGCGTTCGTCAACATTCGTTACAAGAAAGACGAAAGCCAAACTTCCCGATTGGAACGCAAAGTATACAGAGGTCGTAGGCTCTTCAAAGAGGATCCGGATTATCGTTACTGTGCGCGCCTGTAAAAGAAGAGACGCGACCTCATTGCTCGCTCGCTTGTATGTGCACAGTGGCTCATTTCGCTGGCGGACCATCTGAGACGCCGATGTTTGCACAGTGTCTAGCGGCGCGTTTCTCACTTCCCCATCGTATAAGAATAAAGAACGTTGACGGAGGATAATTCAGTTTTAGGTGTCGGATATTAATCCCCCTCTACTTATGCCTTGATAAATTATAACGTGAAACAGGTTTAGCGGATATGCAGGAGGAGAGTATGAAGAAGCAGTAAAAATTAACAACGCAGCGCTGATTAGAACATTTGACTTTTCATTCCAAGTGTAACTGAAAAACTTTGCATACAATACAAAGAAAATTACATGCGCAAAAGATTCACTCAGCATTCGGCCCAGCATCTTACAAAATAAATTGTTATACGCAGAGAATCGCATATCAATCGAGCAAATATAATAAGCAGCACCGTTCCAAAACTCGCGATCAGCAGAATATCGCAACTATAGACGCAAGCGGAGTACGGACGAGCGGCCACGTTAATAAGCCATTAAATCAAACTCGGACAGCAGACTGCACACATCAGATGCACGCTGCACGCAGCGTATAGTCGTCGTTCGCTTCCGCGGGCAGCAACATTCCGACATCATATACGCGCGCCCTTTTCCTCGGTTATATTATCGCGAGATGCAGCATAATATGAAGTGCTGCTAGCGCGAAATAATATACGCGAGAGATCTGGCCGCGATGGATCCCCTGCGTCATTCGCGGCTGTTAATTAGTGGCGCGGGTGCGAGTATACGTGCACACGCAGCTCTGCTCTTGGGTCATGTCGCTGACCGATGCGCGCGGCCAGAGCCATATACGCAGTTGCTGTGATCGCGTGACGTGATTCTATAGCCCTGCGAGCAGCGATGCTGGAATGTTCTGACATTTCCAGATGGAGACGTTGTGCGCGGCAGTGTATGGCGGTGTCTTGGACAATTCGAATAGGGAGCTTCGTGCGAGCAAGTGTAATGCAGGGTCTACGAAAACTGAAAAATCATTAGGAATTTAACTCAGAACATCAATTTATATGCGGAAGGTACGAATCATCTTCTCGAGTACAAAATCTATCAAACATGTGTAAAGAATGGTAAACGACGGCTCATTGCATCCGCAAAAATGAAATTCAACTGTGGTACAATTGAACGAGCACGATCCTGTAAACCGCTGTGAACGGCCAGACAGAATCGCGTTATCGTCATCCCGTTTGCATATTATAGCCTTCCGCTCAGTTCTCGTACACATCAGACGAGTCAGACACGAAACTCGTCAAAACATTGTGTCGTGTCGCGTCCGCGCTCTCAAACAATAAGGCGGGCAAAAAAAGGGCCCGGGGCCGACTGATTTATGGCGTAGCTCACGGGCCAGGCTTTTTTGCGGACGATTAATTATGCTGAATAGCTTTCGGGAGAGAGATCAGTGAGGACCGATAGGAGTATATACATAGGAGGGAGGTATATATATATATATATATTATATAGCTATATGTGTATAAGACCGCGCGCTTACACATCGTGTCGCCTTGCCGTTCGCCATTAGTGACTGTCCGCTCGTGCGCGAAGGATGAATAACGACTCGCTGGTCAGCGCATCGGATATCCTGCGTAAGAGGCTTGCATTCTATCTTTCTCTAAATGCTCGTAAAACGACCACGCGGGGGCGTTTGTCAAAACGAGAAGGGCTATGAATAGGTTATGCTCATCGAAATATGTAACTTGTTAAAAAATCATTCGCTATTAGTTTATTTAAACAGAAGTAAATACAATTAATTTTGAAATTTGATTCTAATACTCGTTTGTAGTTTAGGTATAGGTGGGTGAATAATCTCCATGAGTAAATATTTGTTACTTTCGGCCAACGTTTCGAGGGCTTTATCCCTCTTCTTCAGGGC
>UCOJ01001534.1:0-27497 GCA_900474305.1 Cecidostiba fungosa
GTCAAGATGGTAGCCGTTCGCTAAAATTTAAATACGACACTCGAGAAAAACTAGGCATGTGATTTTTTGCGGCGTAATTAACATTACGAGTTCGTCGATTTTCACTTAATTTATTTAATTTATTGGCAGAAACTCGCGACGTTTTTTTACCAGGCTAGAGAAACTGTATAAACTTTATAATTATACCCTACAAAGCCATTCTTTCTTTTCCTCCCTTGCAAAAGTGCGCAGAATAAATAATTCAGCCTGTTTTTCAACTCCGACACGCAGTCCTCCACACTTACTCTTCACGACCACTGCGACAGCGGAGAAGTCAGAGTCCCATAATCCGATCACATCGTGCGTCATTATAACTTCCTCAAAGTGGATTGGTCGCGCCTTTCCGTCTCGCGTACCACCCCGTCCTACAAAATATCGGAAAGAATGAAGGTAAGTTTCTCGGCGAAGAAGAACAGGGGCCGACTAGCTGCTCCTTAATTTTCATTCCTATCGGTTCGCTCCTTTTTTTTTATATCCGCGACAAGGACGGCGGCGTGAATACCGAAAGAGAGTAGAAGGACGACGACGCGATATGGATTTCAGACCGACCGAGGTGGCAAATTGAGCGAGGAGCGGAGAATCTGTCGAGAGATGGATGGAGGGGTTAGAGAGTTTTCCACCTAAAGTTTGTGCGCGAAGTGCAAAAGTGCCGGGATTATTTGGAAGCTTATTGAACTCTTTGTTTTTTTAGCGTGAGATGTGAGAGGAATTTGGGTAGGGTTACTTTATAAGAAATTTAGATTGGCCTGTTATGTACACGCAGAATTTAGCTTGGCATAATTTAATAAGCTTGTTATTTAAGAGTTATAAAGCAAAATAAGCCATATGAGTCTCCCCCAGTCGGAGTCGCGATAATTTCATCGCGTTCATAAGCTCCACAGAGTCGTCATAGCTCCGACGAAAGGATGAAAGCAAAAAGTTTACAGCAACAAAGTCAACTCGTCGCTTCGCGATACATTATACGTCTTGGCTAGTATAGCACTGGCTCTCATCGTTATACTGCAACGCGTTTCTAGCAACAATGTCATTCTTTATGGCGTCGAACGTGCGTCTCCAGAAATAGAGGCGAGGGTGGCAGTGTGGATACTAGAGACAAGCCGAACAAGAGGAATAAGAAAATGCAGACGCATCGATATATATGCATAAAGCTACTACTACTGCTGCCGCTACTGCTAGTGCTAGTGGGAATAGGAAGAGTATAGTGTCCAGTTTTCACGGTTCGAAGACCCGAGGCAGACGGTGCGCCAGACGCCGCGGACTATAACTGGCCATTAGGTTAGGTTAGTTGGCTGTCCGTAACTAGCCTCGTCAGCCCTCTCTCTCTCTCTCGCGAGAGAGAACGGGTCACGCTAAGATGCTCCCAGTCGCGCCGCGCCAATTATAATTCTCCCGAAATCATTTTACATTTATCAAAAGCGCTGCGTCGGAGAGAGTCTGGAGGCCGAGGGTGGCTGCCTGGGATGTCGATTTCACGCGGTTAAAGTTGTCGCGATGAGATCTAGCGCAAGCTTAATTTTAAATTATTTTATCTTTCTGTATAATTTAACAAGACACTCGAATGAAATATTGAGATACTCCTTATAAAACTGTTAAAGCAGAATGTAACTCTTAACTGAAGTTTTACGAATCTGCTATTAACTGTATATATATAACGATTATCTTCGCCTCTGACGCTAATGCGTCAGTTGATACGTCTAATTGGGTCATATTGCAGAGCATTTCGAATTCTATCGATTATTCGTGTTTGCATTCGCAGGGATATTGACTATCAATGAACTGTGCGCGCGCCCTGATACCACCAGAATCCATTTATTAGTTTACTCGTTCGAGCTATGTATAGGAGGTATACTTCGTCGAGCGTCTATTATTAAAAGCAGACAAAAGCCCATTATATTAAGGGCCATTTCTTATATTTACACGGAAGTACTGTCCGCGACAAAACGAATAAGATAGCCGCCACTAGAGCTCGTCTATTCAACGTCATTATTTCCAGAGTGCGGTTGCGAGGTCGGAAGCTTCCTCAAAGGCATTTTGCGGGGACACTTTGAAGCCCACCGCCGCCGCCGCCAACAACGAGAGATGAGAATTTCGCGCATCGCGGAAGTTTAATGTACCTTCAAATCTCCTTTCGAGGAAGCTGTTTCCATTCTCCGAGCGCGCTAACGTGTGCATAAATGATCCGATAATGCTATGCGATTTGCCTGCTGGATTAACTCGACGATACGGGCTTTGTAAATAATTCAAAATTTATGACGAATATGATTAAAATTACGAGAGTTAAAATAATAATGCATTCTAATGCACGACAATACTGAACTTCGATATGATGTACAAGTTCAGACGACGTTCCAAGAAAACTAGCTTCCGCGTGAATTCCAACTGGCTTCTCATTCAGGACTGCCGCTAAATAATCACGTGACCGCACCATCCAAGAATCACAAGCGGCTGTCTTCAGACTAAATAGAAACCCAAGCTTCTCGCGTCTAATCTCGCAAAAAAGAAACGTTTTATCAGTACCAGACGCACAGACTCCGAAAACAAAAAAAAAACTGGCAGATCACATAACGCCATGATCGCGTCTAGCCGAAAGAATGTCCGCGTGAGACTGGCGATTCTTATGGGGTTACATAGCTGACACGCATTTTAATTGACGCGTCTTCTCTGCGAGCAGCAGCCTTGGCTGTGCTGAAAAATCTCCAGATATTCATCGTCGCGCACACGTTGAGAGAAAGCGAATAAGAGGAGCCAGACGAAACAAAATGCCGCTAAATTTAATTCCGGACCTTAGGTTGCGTCTGCAACTAGTCTAGACGGGCTAGAGATATAGAAAGCGAATGGAGGATGACGAAGAGAGAAGCAACGTAGGGAGTAGAAAGCGCGAGAACGTGTGAGAAAGTCGTAACGCGAAATATTTATGCAAATTTTCGAGGAGGAAGAAGAGAACTGTCCCTTTGTAGAGAAACTTTTTAATAGTATGTTTTGTATGCTTTATAGATTACGCAATGGTCTTCGAACTTCAAAGACTGACATACTTCTGACGACTGAGACGATGATGCATAATTGAGCTATCGCGTAATTGTATAGCAGACCTAAGGAGGTGTACGACATAAATGATTCCACTTAATTCATCTCCAAATCAGAGGCTGTATAGCAAACAAGAAGAGTCTTTGCGCAAAGATAAACCACGCGCACTTCTATTTAAAACCCAAGAGGAGGAAACTGCGCGAAGCAGGCGCTGAAAAAAAAAGCTGAACAAAAAGAGGCAGACTCAGAGCTGTTGGGTGTATAGCTGCGGGCGAGCAAGAGAGAGAGAGAGAGAGAGCAGAGACAGACGTTCCAATTTGCCTGGCTGACTCTCTTCGGCGAAACTCGCGGCGCGACGACGTAACACGCGGGGCTATTCCCTTATTTCTGGACTTCGCGCCTGCTTCCGTAGACTCACCAGACGGGATAATTGACGTTATTGGCGCGTCGATCTTTCTCTCTCTCGCTCGCGAAACGTTAAATAAAGAGCGCAGATGTTTTATTACTTTTTCTTTTAAATGCTGAAGTACAATTTTTCTTTTACACAGTCTTCTGCACCGATTGCACTCTGTATAAATCTAAAGAAAATAATTCCGAACAATCCTATACCTTCACTTCTGTAATACGAACGGATAGAGCACTATCCCTCCGGACCTCAACCTCTCGTTTTCTGCGGAAGCTATACCGGGGTAACATCACCACCACCATGTGGACGCTTGGGTAAGCGCGCAATTTGCTTACACTTTGTCCCTGTAATCGGAAACCACCGAAGCTCCGACTGGTAAAACACACGAGTTTTCATAATACGAGGACGAGTGCGAGTATTTTGCGCCTTAGAACTTGCTGCCACTGGACCGTCTAAAGTCCTTCGCGGAAGTGGCGCACGACGAGGGCCCGTTTAATTATGTGTCGAGAGAATTTCGCGCGCGCTTGATGCTGGGTTACCTGCAGCTGTTAGGAGAGAGCGAGTGTAATATACTTCAACTTGTAGAGGTTCAGTTCTTGCAGCACCGTTCGTTGGGCGATGAGTGAAGGAGAATTTCTTGGTGAAAGAAAAAGGTTTCACGTGCTCGTTATTTGTTGATTTGAAGTTAAAAACTTCGATTTAAAAATGTTCATGTTCCTTGTTGTTCGAGGTGAAGTCCACTAGGAAGTGGTAAGGGTAGATGAGTTTCGTATATAAATCTGACTTTTCGCTATCAATATCGTTTTGTCATTGAAAGGAAATATGCGGTTTGGTATCAATTTTCGTCCCTTCTCTCTCCTCTCCCTTGGGATCATTTTCATCATGATGGCCGTGCGAAATTTCGTGCTGTGCAAATACAAACGTACGTACGTGTTGTACATATGATTTCTCGAGTTCACATAAAATTTAAGAAGAATTAGAAGTCATTTTCTGAATAGCTTTTATTAAAAACATCATTTTAGTTGCGTAATCGACTCGATATTCTTTTTTTTTTATTCACCTTATTGATTTTTGTGAAGATGTCTAAGGTACATGGCGCTATTTATATTTGTTAGCGAAACTAGGAAGCGTATAGATGGCGTACATTATTATCAAATAGTAATGTGTATCCATTCTATAGTATATTAAGCTCGATATTAAGTTACTGATACATATCGGGAGTACGTTACATACCTATATCCGATAAAAATAATGCGAAATAAGAAAATACACTTTCGACATCATTTATCAGACTAACAACTGTTCACAAAATCATACCCTCCAACCTACACACATCATCTTCAAAATATGACCAGTCGATGGCGTCGACCTAAAACGAGAGTCTCAATGCACCTAGTCCCTGGCCAAAGCTCCATACACAATTGCTCAAGAAAGAAGAAGAAGAAGCAGCCAGGAAGGACTAGCATCAGCAGTCGCGAGCCGCGACGCTGACGCAGTGCGTGTATATTTGGCCGATCTTCTCTCCTCGTTTTCCTCGTTTCCGTCTAGCACGAGAGAGGCGCTTTCTCTCGCGTCTGAAATTGTTGTGTCGCGGTTACGTCGCAATTATCCACCCACGCACTTCGCGCACGGGGGAGGAATAGACAAAGAGAGAAAGTCGTCGTCGGCGAGTGTGTGTGTGTGTATAGCGATGCCGAATTTAACGGCGAATGGACTTCGCGCAACCTACTCTGGCGCTTCTCCCACTCGGCGCTGTAGCGTAAGTTTACAGGAGGCCTATATACAAACTCCACAGTCTGCGTTTTGACTTTCCTTTTTCGTCTGCTGTTGCGCGAGTATGTCCGATGGAGTCGTTGCGAATTGGCACTTGCTTTTTGTCCCATTTGTCGCGGAATTCCGGGAAGTCGATTTCGGGAGATATTTCTTCGGCGGTTACGTCTTTGCGATGCCTGATGATTAAAGAGTAATGTATACTTGTGCAGGGATTCGAATGCAGCTATATGTGCATAGGCTTTATTTTTAACCTCGCTTGGCCATAATTTTATTCCAGCGGAAGTCATCACAAACCGTGCGGTATATTGACCGATAAAGGAGCTCTCGGCGCGCCGCTGAGGAAATGCCACGTAAGGTTGAGAAGTAAAAGAAATGAAGTTATAAAGAGAATCGGCTTTTATATAGCACTAAAAAAGCGTACTAATACTGATATTTTTTGATTTTCACAACTGAACAAGATTTAGAACCTGTTTTTCCGATCTATTAAATATTTTATTACAATCGTTAGAGGCCCTTTTAAAATTTAGAAACAAAAGAGTCTTGTCCGATTGACCGCGCGAACAGCTCTCGAACTTGAGCATCGTAAACTATATACACAAACATGTGCTCATGCACGTACAGCAGAGAGCGGTAGAAGACAGTATAGAAGGAGGAGGAGGAAAGGGTCAAAAGTGAGAGAAGGAGAAAAAGAGCAGACCGGATGCGCTGACGTTGGCTGGCTGGATTTATGGGCCTGTTTTATTCGTCGCGACGCTTCCGCTCGTAGCAGCAGCAGCGTAAGAGAGACAGAGGAGAAGAAAAAGAGAGACAGCAGCAGTAGCGCGGTGAGCGAGAAAGGGAAGGAGAAAAAACAGAGACGCGCAAAGCGCCGCCACTTATCGGAAAAGCATCCTAACCTAATGACATGAAAACCTCGCCGCGTGGAAATTTACCCTTCGACCTCTTTGTGTATAAGCGCTTCCGCCTCTCGACACTCTGGGATTTGTGTAAGTGTGTGTGTGTCCCGTGAGAGGAAACGCGATAGTGAGCTTGGGATCGGGCTGTATAGGAGAGAGGATATAGTTCGGAAGAGAGGAGGACTTGCAAGGTTGCGCTGGAGGAGGTTGTTGAATGCGGTCATTGATTGGGTTGGATGTTTTTTTGAGCATGGGTTTTGCGCAGTGTGCGGCTGGAGGGCAATGACCTTGTAACTTGCGAGGCAGTACGGATCAGCACATGATTTCAATTTGTGTGAGGGCCTTTTGAATTATATTGCTGTTGCAATATTGTTTTTGATACTTAGCTTGAATTATTCGTCAGTTTTTAAATGTTAGAACCTGCTGTATTTTAAGATTTTTTCTAATTTAATTAAATGGGTTTTGCAAGTTCGAAAATTTTTATTGTGAACTAAAAGAATATAGGCTTCCAAGGTTACCAAAATTGAATAAGCAAAGACAGCAAAGTTTTATTTTAAAAGTATCAAACCTTGTGATTTGACATTCAATAATTTTAAATTACAAAGAATCTACAGAAAAAGCTTTTAGTTTGAGGCATATCAGTAATTGAACTTGTTTCGCAAAGTTAACAATATTAAGGGAAAATATGTTATACCAGAGGTTGATTAAATAAAGTAAAATTCGATAAAATCATAACAACAAAAATAACTCACCGTTCTGCTAGGTGGTCCGAAACTGCGTGCTGAAACAGTCGGTCCATGGGAGTGAGCTGAGGTCCTCCGTCCTTTTCGGAGCCGCTATCATCCTGCTGGTCGTCCTTCCCGTACTCGTCCTCCATCCCTATAAACATTTGAAACCTCATTATTGTAAAAATTTAAAGCTTTCAAATACAACTATTATACTAAACGTGAAAAGTCTGCCACACAAACAATGATCCCACTAGCTTAGTCTTTTATATTTTTTCAAGGTCGACGAATAAAATTAATGCTTGTATTTTTATTTCAGATAGTCATGCGAGTTTTCAAAGTTTTAAATTAGTACCTAGATGTTTAGAAAAGTTGTTGACGGGATCAATGACTAAGTTACGAAAGTTATAAATAACATTTTCAGACTTGTTACGAACGTTAAAAATAGACCTTTGATGTCACTTAAATAGCACAACTGAATATGTTATTCTTGATTTTTAAACGTTGAAATATAAAAACTCTGGACTGTGTAGTTAGCATAAAAGTAGTATACGCCAGTAAGTAGTAGTGGAAAGAACCAGTCAGACCGAAGTATTCTCAACGAGATTACGAAGAACTTGATTAAGATAATAAAAATGTATCCTTTATCTAGTTAGAACGTTATTAGACTTTGTAATAATAGAGGAGCTCATTTGCACTCCAGTATTATCTTTTGTAGTTTTAATACTGACTGCGAGATTTTCATAAGAAAACGTGCATATTAATGGCTATCGCAAGAGCAAACTTTAGAAACACAAACTCGTCGACGATCTCCATATAACATCTCCACACATGCTCCGAAGCTGTGTGTGTGCACTAGGTTCTACGAAAATTTCAAAAACCCTTGCCATTATACAGTTAGAAGCACGTGCTAAAACAATGGCATCAGCAGCGTCAACTTGTGAATAAAGTAGCGGCGTATACCCCAAGGCTCATTATAAAAATACTTGAAAACAATGTAGTGGGACAAGGTCGAGTTAAAAAAGGAAGGCCTGGATCTATAATTAACCAAAAGTATAACGAGTGTCGCGCGCGCTTTTGTCTGCTCTAGCTTGTCGCTACTTCCTCTTGCATGTATTAAACAAAAACTGCGAGCACGTTATCTTTTTTAGTCGCGCCTCGCGAAAGCTCCTAAACGACGGATTATGCCGAGTTTCGTCAGAGCGGCAAGGAGCCCTTAATGCGATTCTCGTTAGATCCTCTTTTAAGGGGCGAGACCGCGGAGTTTTAACGAGGGTCAAGTCAAGAGAGAGAGAGAGAAGCTGCTGGGATTTTGGAGGGGCTGTATGCTGCAGTAGTAGACTGCAGAGGAACTCGTGAGCTTTTCAGGACACTCGCGGGGCATTAAGTCAGTGTCTTAGAGATTGGCCCTTAGGTCTGTTTTGTCCTGCTTTCTATTGCTCAGTCAAGGCACGAGCTTCGTGCCTCTTTAAAAATGGCAAAACTTTTCGCATAGTTTACGGCTCCTCGTGTGAATAATATAATTTTGAACAGAGTCAAATTATTCACAAAGCTCGTACGCGTTCACTCATAGAGGAGTCTTGGAAAAGTTAAAAATTGGTATATTAATCATAGTATCAGTGCCACAGACTGAAATCTATTAATTTTAACTGTTAGTTAATATTTACAATCAACTGTTAATCTCAATTTTTAATTTTGAAACAAATTGAATAGTCGAAATTTTATTTGAAAATCTAGGAATATTTATACTTTTTGCAGTCTATGGCACTCGCATTAGGCAGTATTGCAATTTTTCATAGAACACGTTTCTCAGTGTGGATCTTTTGAAAAGAATGCAAATACACAGTTTTGCGAAAGTAAAAATTAAATTCAGTCAATTCTCCAAAGCGTTTATAAAAGCTCGATCACGTTTTCCTTTGACGAGACAGAGACAAAGCGAGAGCGAGAATGAACAACTTTCGCGAAAGAGGAATCCATTTAACGCGGAGCCTCCAAAGTTGCTTTAAAGGCCCTTTACGAGGAGCGGCCGTGGATGCGAAGAGGGTGCGCCAGTCAAAGAGCGCGAAGCTCCACTATCTACCCATACACATACATAGAACGCGTGGACTAACTCGGCTAACTTTTGGTTATTCGTCCAAAGTCCTCTCAAAGAATGCTCCAAACGGATGATTGCACAGAGACCAGCGCTCAAGAGCCTTTAGTCGGCAATTTGAATGTTGCTTCTATATATATACGAAATCTGCAGAAGACAATTTTTTTCTGACTGATCACATGATCGGCGGCATCGACGTGTCTCCTGCAGAGAAACAAGAAAGTCCTGTAAAAGCAACCCCTTCGATCAATCGCCACAAAATAGTCTACACGTTTATACAGACAGTTTGGGAAAGAGAGAAGCTCGCCCGACGATCGGATCAATCGCGATTGACGATCGGCCACGTTTCACCCTTGCAACGACTCGGTGAAAGAGAGAAAGTAAGTCGTCAGAGACTCCTCCATCTCTCCCTGTCCGCAGCAGATACACTCCACACCAGCCCGCACACTCGAGTCTTTTCTCTCATTCTCCGTCTTCGTTAATCCTCTCTCCGTCCCTTTCCGCGCATTCGTTGCTTTCTCTCCGTGTCTCCATTATCTAGCTCTTTCTCTCTCTCTCTCTCTGTCTCTCTTGTTTCGAGAGACCCTCTCAATAAGGCCGCGGCAGCAGCAACAGCAGCTTCGGGGGCCTCCAGAAACTCATTTGAAACGCGCGGAACGACGAGTCAAGTGCAGCGCATGCTGCCACCGCAGCACCCGCGTGTGTCAGAGTCGAGAACGAGGATGAGGAGGAGAAGCTGCAGTACTGCGCGCTTATACACATGCAGCAGCAGTAGTAGGAGTAGTTTGAAACACGCTGCCAACGAGCCTCGAATATCGCGAAACTGCAGCGGTGTGTACTTTTGCACGAACGCGATACGAGTTTTCATTCGATCGATACTGATTAATATGAATAGCATTCCTATGTATACTCTCATAAAAAAGTTATTAAAGTTCATGCATAATACATAATTGAAATTCCACAACGGTTACACAACGACGGCGAATACGAAATCCTGCGTCATAATGTTCACGAGTACGAGAGCATCATCTCGCTATAATGCTATTATATTATATGCAGATGACGTTTTGCGTAATCGCGAGCAGCAATATAGCGTCGTATTCAGTGAAAAAGATCCCTGTCAGTTACCGTGGAGCAGTGTCGTCAAAGTTTACCCATTGTATTATATACTTCCGATATCGAACTCTCTCGCTCTATACGTAAAATTATATCTATATCAACGCGCTCGACAATTGTGTTATATACTCTCGGCGCGACGCGTCTACGTCTGATAATTCGCTGATGGGGAACGACGAGTGTTTCTTGATTAAAACGTATACAGGACAGTAGAGAGAAGTGAAAGAAAAAAGACGTAAGCACGTGAAAAATAGGCGTAGACAGTCGACCGCATGCAAAAACACGATAACGAGGAGCTAAAAGAAAAGCTGTAGGGAAAATGAAAAGTGGAGAGACGGAAAAGGAGTAGGAAAAGATAGAGAGAGAGAGAGCAGAGGGGCGTGGCAAGATGAATGATCGCAAGACGCGGGAGTATTGATCCCGGTTACTGTACTCTCTCTCTCTCTCTCCCCGTCCTTCTCTGCTCCTTCTCTTTCCTCCACTATACTGTATATAGCTCGTCGCATCTCGCTCTATCGCGCTTGCCTGGCCTATAACTGTATTTCCCTCCATCCTCCGGCCTATCCTTTTTGCTCCCTCTCCTAGTGCTGCTGCTGCTGCTGCCCCTCTCTGCTTGAGCTGAAGCACCCCATGTTCTGTGTGGGGTGGCGTTCGTTGGGTTCAGGGTCATGCGTATATGTGCATATACCCCTTTCTATACGCTCACATATACGCTACACACAGAATTTGCGCTTTTTCATACTGACAGCACCGGCAGCCGCAGCTTGTCACGCTGACCGCGAACTTTCTTTTGGGATTCTAGCCTCGTTTTAATTAGTGTCCACAGAGAAACGACTTGTCAGACGCCATACGACGGGAGTTTAATTTAGCTTCTTTTTTTGCACTACTCTTATCGGCTGTAATTCTATAGAGTTTACGCTACGATAAGAAGACGACGATCTTCGAAATTATTGTCATTCCACAGAAAGACTTATATATTGCCTATCAGATCGAGATCTCGGATATATCGAGCGATCTGCCGTTTCGTGAAACCTATATGTACGGCGATAAGAATTATTAACTCGTCATCTGTAATGCGCATGACAATTTGTACAACAAGTCGTTGACGTTGCGCAAAAGGAAAGCACAAAAGAACCGCCGCTATACGAAGAAGAATGAGAGATTTCGAGTGCGTGATTATCGCATACCAGGCAAAACAAGCGTTTCGATGGCTATCGATAAGCGAAGGCCACTATTATACTGTCGTCGACTCTCCGGTATTCATGGCTTTGCAAATGACAAAGTGGACGGGATCGAATATGAGAGAAAGAAGGATACGGGCTGGAGATGTTTAATCCAAATGGCTGTGTCGTGTCAAAGAGAGCTTTATGCTAGAATTGTGTGAGTCGAAATTTATAATTCACGTGACACGCGATGGTTCGAAATTAAACGTAGTCTTTAAAAACGGATTGAGATTATTGATGGAGAAAGTTAAAGCAGTATCAAGCCGAGTTATCAAGAAAACAGCAAAGAAGTAATTCCTATACAACGTCGTACGCGATGTACTATAAAAGCAAAACAACGTCGCAGGAAAACATACATAGTCCAGCGCGCCACGTGCGCGACTTTGCCCTATTGCTCGAGGGTCAAGGGATGAAGATAAAAATAAAAAAAAAATGAGAGAAAAAGGAGTACAGCCGCATAGCAGCGAGGTCGATTATCATACGACGGGGGAAAATACGGGTAAGGTGTTTTCCGCAGTATGGGAGTATATAGCTTGCACGAGTGGGAAGCCGTCCTTTGTTCAATAATGCATGCGTTACTGAATGAAGCCTACGTATGTGTACACTACATATACTCCAACTCGTCGTATAGAATGAATAATACCTTAGATTCGCATTCTTCCTCGTCTAAGTACACGAAAACATCGATATATCAACAAGTTCTCGCAACAATTTCCACACCACTCTCAACAACGCCGAGCGAATCCGCGGCGCAATAAAAGGATCCGAAAAAAGAAGCCTAAATTCGCCGGCAGCGGCTCTAGCAACAGCAGCAGCAGAAGCTTCAAGAGAAATTCCAGCGCGGGACTGACGCCGTCAGCCCTTCGGGAGAGATGAGAGCTATAGTCGACAGTATCTCGCGGCACTCAGCCTAGAAGCTCCTTTTCCCTCCTCTCTCGCCCACCCGCGTCTTTTCCGACTTCGACGCGGGCTCTTTTCTCCTCTGTGTGTGTGTTTTTTTTCTTCTTCTTCTTCGCCGTCTTACTCTGGATTCGAGCGCGTATAGGAGAGAATCCATTACAGAGAGCCATTTAAAATTCGTACGTCTCTTCCTTTTTTTTAAACTAGCGACGACACGATTTATTTATTTTTTTTTTATACCTTGGATTCATCGCACTCCACGCACCGGTTGGCACATTGTTATGAAATATCACGTAAAAAAAAGGAGAACGAGCGAGCCGGAATCTCGAATTCTATTTACAAAATATATCGCGGGCGAAGATTGCCGGTCGTCGACCCGCTTTTTATCGGGGGAAAAGAGAGCGCGAATTCCAGCGGAGCGAGAGAGAGAGAGTGATCGATCGAAACAGAGCGCGAGTTTCGTTGGCGCCTAATCGTGGATCGATAAGTTGTTGCTTTTGCTCGCTTGAAATCTCGATGTACCGAGAGTACCAAAATCGCTACCGTTCGCGGTATACGAGATTTTCCTCGAGTAAAGAAATATTCTAATAAAGCAGAAAGCAGCTATATTGATAATCAAAAAGCCAATTACTCCCCAGCGAATGAGTCGTAAAGCATTAAGGTTTAATCAAGGCGTACATTAGGAAAGGCAGATGATACACATTAAAGAGCGCGCCCCGGGCTAATGCCCTCGTCAAGGGTAGAAGGAGGGGTCAAATCAAGTTTGCTCTATCTCCCTCGCTCTAACTCGCTTCTCTCTCTCTCTCTTTTTGTCAGTTCATCGAACTGTGCGCGTTATATCCCAAGAGCGCGCGCGCGCGCGACAAGGTCAAGGCGCGTAACACGTGTCCCGAGATAAGGACCAGCGCCGAAAAATAGCAGCGCGAGAGCGCTTGATAAAGTCGCGTATATTGGAGGAAATCGAAAGCTTTCTAGAAGACGAGTACTTTGAAGTTGGGGGAAATGAGATTTCGATTCTGCGAAGCTTTTGTTATAATAGCTTTATATATTATACACACACACACTCGTGTCGGAGGGTATAATACTCAGGGGGGAAGTTGCACTTTTACAGCTAGGCATGTTCTATAATTGTTCAAAAGGGGTTGAAGGGGTAATATGTTCAATGGACTATAAGCGTTCGAGGATGAGATATTCATCGGTTTAAATATTGAATGAGCAAAAAGTCGACGTACAGTTAATTGACGCTTATGAGCTCGTGAGTGATGGGACAGGTATATATACATATATGTTACAAAGTTTCAAGCGGTCGATCGCGAGAGCGCAGTTCCGTGTACTTTATGTATACATTATAATGCAGCGATCGAATCTGAATCGAAAGATAGAAAAATCGACACATTTCGAATTCCAATATAACATTTATCGCCCCCACACACCCACATTAGCAAAAATCATAATATATACCACCCACACACGACTCGGCAGAAATTCAGTGATTCACGGAGGCAATAAAACGCGAGTAACGATAAAAGATAGCGCGCAATAATAACAATAATAATAAGCAGAAGATTCGGAGAAGCACGAGAAGTTGAGTCGAGATAAGGAAGGAGTAAACAGGAGGAGATACAAGAGTGAGAAGGGGGCGGACGAGCAGCGAGGGATGAGCTTTCGAGGGGGAGGATATTCGTCCCCGAGGACAAGCTCTTCTCCCTCTCCCTCTGCGTAGGGGTCGTAGCCGGGAATTCCAAGTTTTTCCGGCCGGTTTTTTTTTCGCGCGGGAAAAAAAAATCCGAGGGTGTATGTATATAACCTTGCGCGCGCGCGCGCGCGAGCGTGTGGCCTTACCTTGATTCTCCGGCGCTGCACAATAATCCAGATTAAAGGGGCCTCGAGATTTCCGGGAAATTCAGCGCACGTCTCACATGGCGCTGTTTGCACTGAACTGATGTCTCGGAAAGTTAAAGTTACACTCTGTCGCGGCACTAATACCGACGTCGAAGAATATTGCAGGCTGTACGACGGAGGAAGAACGCCGCCATGCGACGAGAGGTTCGTTCGCCTCATGGCTGCAGCAGTATATACTCGCACAGCGTTCGGCAACGCCTCGAAATGGCTGCAGTGTACCGGATCCTATAGGTATATATATTATATGCTTCCTCCCCTTTGCACTGCTCGTGCACGGAAATTTGTCTATGCAAACGAAGAAAACCTGATGGTCCGACAAGCGCGTACGCGAGCTTTTACGTAACGTGTCGTTCAACTCAAGAGAGTCACGTGTCCCAAATAGAGAGAAGACAACATCACACACTGTGGGGGAGGGGGAGTATATAATCGATGCACCGCACCAAACACACACTTCTTCTTCTTCCCTCGAAAGCTCGATGCTTCACGTGCCGAGCTTTCTTTTTCGGTTGAGCGCGTCGTCGAGCTTGCGGCCATGCTTCGCACTTGCCGGCCGACGCCGCCACCACGGCGGCGGCGTGTGTCTCCGGCTCGTCGTCGTCCTCGTTGTCTCTCCACACTACTGTGTCCATAGCGGTGTGACACTCGCGCGCGTGCAATAATGACGTATATATGTAGAGGATATATATGATATATGCCGGCGACGACACACGAGGCTACGCCTAATAGCGGCTACTGCGGAAGCTGCGGAGGACGCTGCGCACACAGCACACCGTGCGCCGGAAAAGACTTACTGTGCGAAGCAGCAGCACACAATCTTTTTGCCAAGCTCTTTCTCTCTCTCTCTCTCTCTTTCGCTCTTGCACTGCAATGTCCGTCGGTCTCTCTCGAGCCGGGCGCAGCGCGATTGGTCTCTTTGCACGGAGAGCGAATCTTCCTCCCTTCTCGCGCCACCCACCGCAAAGCAAACCCCCGCGCGCTTCCTCTCTCTCTCTCTCTCTCTCTCTCTCTTGCGCGCAAGCGTCGCAGACACGTCGCGAATAGATGCGAGTGAGAGAGAGAGTTGGATTTTCACGAGGGAGAGAGAGAGAGAAAGAAGGGAAAGAGCGACGAGGGCGCCACCGAGCGGACGTCGACGCCCGCGATCGATACCGCGCCAGTCTCACTCGTAGTAGTATAGTAGTAGTAGTAGTAGTATAGCAGCCGTAGTAGTAGCCGCCTACGGAACCTCTCTCTCTCGACGCAAGCGCCGTAGTATAGCGCGTAGTAGTACCGTAAGGGATGAAGAGCGAGCGAGAGGGATGAAGATAAATAGTCGCGGACTGAGAGAGAGAGAGAGAGAGCGCACAAGCGAACGACGGGGTGAATGCACTGCGGAGAGAGAGAAAGAGAGAGAGAGAGAATATGTGGAGTAGGGTAAGGGGGTGAGGGAAAGAGAGACGAATAGTGGAGGGGGTTAGTGGGCGCGAGCGGAAGAAAGCGCGAAAACCGCCGCGAGCTTCTCTCGCGCCGACGGATGAAAAATGAAAGGTGAAAGGGAGAAAGGGAGAGAGAGACGAATCGTCATTATACACCGATGAATGCGCGCTTGCGCGTACTCTACTTTTGCGCCAGTCGTCGTCATTCACTAATTGCCGGCGAGCGCCGAGCGCGCTCTTTTTTTTGTGCGGCGATTTTTCTCTGCAGATGACACGGATACGCGCATGGGAGAGAAGAAGCTTCTTTCTGATGGCCAGACGGCTTTGCCAGAGCGCACACAATGCATCTCGATATATACGATTATCCCTTTGCTGCTTTATTCGGAAATCAAGAGTATTTTTCCGTGCGCGCATGCAATGTAAGAAGCGAATTTTGCCATCGCTTTGTGTGCCGAGTATATATTTTATTTATTTAATTAACGAACGCCTTGATACAAGCTGAAGAAAGAGAGAACAAGTTGATACGCCTTATATCTCGTGGAGCAGAGTGTGAAATGTCAAATAACCAATTAGAATTATGAAATGAGCAAAGTCTCTTGCCTCATTCGCGAAAGCTGCCAACCTACCGGAACTATCTGCCTGAAGAAGATTAAACTTTTGAACTCGAGCGTAAATGTCAACATTCAATATATAAGAAACAGAGAGAAACGTTGCAAAACTACACGGAGATATAATATATTCTATACACGTCGAGCGTGCGTGCGATTTTTCCTCGTTGCTTTCATTCCTTGCAAAACTGTCTGTTTCAGAAATGATATTATATTATAATTTATAAGCTATAAATGCTCGAGAAGCGAAGATTCACATCCCGCGCGCATAAATTATAAATTCAATACGCGATTTTATCACAGTTGCACTTCTCGAAAATCCGCAAAGCGACGAGTGTATAGTCGACCTTTTGTCTTCATCGCTCTTTCCTTATCACACTCGTCTCTCTGTTTCCCAAGACGCTTCGCGGCGAAAAGCGCCATATATAGCTGAGATCGAACGGATTTCGAGTTGAAAGGACGACTATACGAGCGTCGAGAAGAACAAATGGTAGTTGTAACGAGAGACGCGAGAAATGAAAGTAGAACTGAGAGCGACTCGAGTAGTATAGAGATGAGTACGTCGGCAGGTTCATTGAGCTTTTTTTTGCACACTGCGCTTTCCGTTCACGTTTTATACACACACATACACATACGAGAAGAGTTTAATACGCGGATGGATGGATATTGATTTCACTATTTTTGTTGCGTTTTATTTCTACAGCCGACGTCGACCCATTTTTTCGTCTCTCTCTGCCTATACTCTCGGATATAAAAGAGCGACACGTGAATGGGGTTGTGTGTTGAAAGACCCGTTGTCGGCGCTCTCGTCATTCATTAACGAGTTATAATGTCGACTTTCATTTTCATGCATATGAACGCGCGTGAAAATCCACTCGATCGAACAAAAAAATGGCTCGATCTTTTTTTTCGACTCGTCGAAATATATATTATACGTTTAATCACACATCGTTGAAAAGTAGGTCTATTATATGTATACCGAGAGGAAAGAGAGAATACCGAGTATAGAGTAGGAAAAGGACTGGCGGCGGGCGAAATGAAAAATCCCGCCGCCGTCACATATTCATGTTCCGGTGTCTAGTAGTGTAGGCGAGCGCGCGCGAGATCATCCCTCCGACCATGTTCAGCACTTTTTTTCCTCGCGACGCGCAAAACGAGAAAGAGAACAGCGCGGTAGGAAATATTCATCTTTATCTATCGCGAATTCGTCAGGGTATGGTATGGCTAAAATAAAAGTGAAAAAAATTCCTTCTTATTATTTTTATTTAAAATTTAAAACTCAAGTCTACAAATCGTAACGATTATAGCGACGAGATTCAATAAAAACAGCCCCACCGCACAAAGGGGTTGGACATGCTCTCTTGCCATTCAAGTGCGGAAAACATTGCAGAGATGAGCAATTCCTTTATAAAATTACACAATTATTATTATCTCGAGTACGAGCTGAGCACAGAGGCTGAAATAGAACAGCAGAAGCTCTCAGGGGCGGCTGGCACGTTTTGTCTGTAACTACTGGCGCGGATAAATGAATAAATAGCCCGCGCGACGTTCAATAAGTTAAACAGATGAAACACGGCGAGCGGAAACTGGAGCAAGAAATCAGAAGGAACAATCTCATGACAGAGAGAAAGAGATGCAAAAACGCCAGCCAAAGACAGACGAGAAAAAAGCCAACAAAAGAGAGCAGCAGCAGCAGTAGTAGATGATAGTAAAAGGCGAGCATAAGCCCACCTCCACCCCTTTCTTCTTTTCTCTTTGCTATTGCAGAGCCGGAGTTTTTCGGATCTCGCGTATCCTTCCGTTCTCTGCTCTTCTTTATTTTTGCCATTCACTGCCAATGTTCCACTTCAACGAACGCTGATGCAAACTGTGCACCACACACGTCTCGAAAAACTGTATATATGTATGTGCGAAGGCCCATTCGGAAAATCCGAGGAGAAAAATTACTCGCGCACGACTGACAAATTATTCGCTCTCGCTGAATATTTTATATATTTTATATACAAGAAGCTTTCTGCCAGTTATCAGCGATATGGCTATAGAAAAAGCCGCAAAAGTATGCAGCGCTGGAAGAGTAGAAGAAGAGAATGAAGAAATTATCTGGGAAGCGAGAGAGAGAGTGAGAGAGAGCTCAATTGAGCGAGGCCGGTGGTGAGTTTATTAAAACGAGAGCGTAGTACGCGCGCAGAAGCTTAAAATAGCCGCTCGACACACTGGCCAGGAATGCTGCAGCTAAGGGCAGTGCCGTTTTATTGTCGGCGACTGGAGGCTGCGCGAGTACACGCGACCTATAGCCACTCGCACACAGTCTGTGTTCCCTTCTTGAGACTCTTATCGAGAGCCGAGTATAATTGACCGCGCGAAAAGGAGGCGGAAGAACTTTTTCTTGTAATTGTAAAATTAGAGATCATTAATTAGAGAAGTGTTTCAAACAAATTACATAAGCTTCATATACCGCAATTATGCATCACGAGAAGAGCAGAGTATCAGAGTTTACGGACGCGTCGCGCGTAGGAATTAGTTGGCAAATTAAATATAGTACACGCCGGCAGACATAAAGGACGCGCGCCGCACGAACCGAAAACGAGCGAACGCCGCCGCCGCCGCCTCAGGAATTTCACCTCTCGGCAGCCGCCGGCGTCCCGATTCCAATTGCGCGACAATTCAACGCTATACTGCTGCTGAAGCTCTCGAGCACAGTCGCGCTCTTTTTTTCCACTACCACTTCGTTATCGCGCCAACAAGTTGATCTTTATAAATAGCTCGGGGTGGTGCCACGGTTAAATTTAATCCTGACCCTCGCTTTTAGCCGCGGCGACACTTTCTTTCGCCTTCGTGTGTCTGATGATCCGTCCGAATCGAGAGCTTTCTTTTTTTTCTTCCCGCTAGCTCTACTGACTTCTGTGATTATTTCTCATTGTTTTTATACGTATGTACATATACCTATCTATTATAATATTATGTGTATTCGTCGTCTTGAAATATATAGAAGCACACATTGAAGTTTTATGGAAACGAGCTTGTTTTCGCATTTCACGTATCGGTACAAGTTGAAAACATCGTTGCAAAAGCGATAGCATCCGAGCGAGCGGTGGCTCGTATGCAGATACGAGAGTGCATATAGTGTGTGTATACGACACGCGGCTCTCTCTCTCTCAAGGGAAAGAAAGACTTCATTCATGGAAACGTATCGCGGCTCTCTGTGCGCGCTGTGCGAGATTGTATCTCCAAGATGGAAAAATAGAACTACGGGGTACTGTGTCGTGACGGTCAAGTTCAAACGGTTGAACGATGCCGGTGAATTATGTTGTTGGATTTTATGGAAGAAATTTTGAAAAATATTCATGCAGTTAAAAGTTTCAAGTATATACGTGTTTCTCTATCCTCCAATTATCTAGAATTATCGTAATCTTCGAGTAGGTCGTCTTGTCATAAATACGATATAACAAGCGCGAGGAAAATGTGGATACATGCAGGAAATCACACGTTCGCTTTTATTGTTGCTTAATAGGGGAACAAAACTGAATATATTTATCGCGAAAAAATAACAAGTATATATAAACAAAGATGATCCAGAACTAATGAATATTTATGTTATTCAAATAGAACATTCAAATGCAAAAATGATTAAATAATATACAGTTTTTGATTACCTTGCAATGATTATGAACGCTCAATGGTCAAGTATTATTTTGAATGAAGAGTGCATCTGAATGAGTCAAGACACGAGAGCAAGAGAAAAGCATATCGCACACAAATATAAGAGTAGAAAAAAATTACTGCGTCGTTATGATGACCGAAAAGCGTTACGACACCAACGACCCAATGAGTTTGTGTCACTCTTATCGCGGAGTGTTGCAGAAAAATGAACGATAACGCGTATATATGCTTCGCAAAAATATAAGTCGCAAAAATGTATCGTGTTTCGTGCGAGATTTTTCAAATCTTTAATTTTTATTGTTACAATTACTGTAAAGAAATCAAACTCAACGTATCTGAGGATCGAAGATACAAAGTCGATCGCACTTTGTTCCCCTGCAGGTCGGCTTGTTTTTCTTTCATCTAACGTCTATAAGCAAAGACTACTCTGTACACTTGTGTATGTGTATGTGTGTGTATTTCTTCCTCGCTCACCCTAATACTCCGACGTCGCTACTGCTGCTGATTTGTTTTGTTAGCCCCGGTGCTCTCTCTGTTCGCTTTCTTTGCAAAATTCAACAGATTAACTTTTCTTTCCGCTACTCTCCTGCTGAAAGCTATAAATTTCCTGCTTTTACTGCATTTCGTTTATGTTATTTATTTTGTAGCTCTCGCTTGGATTGAATTTAATTTATGACGGAATATTGGATAGTTTTTTTTTTAAATCGTCTCGCTTTATGATTCAATTTAAAAAAAATATATATATAAAAGTTTCACGTAGATGCGGCCGGTACACATAGAGCTTTCAAATTAAAAACACTCGACAGCAGAATTTTCAAACCGATAGATAGAAAAGTCCTTATCTCTTTCCAAGTACACTCAAGTGGGAGACTTGAGAGACACACAAGCTTCGATCGTAGTTTAGAAACAACTCTTTCGACTCGTTCCGATGATAATAATAATAATACAAACTTCGTGCAACACGCGGAAAAAGAAAACGGAAAACACGACGCAGTTGGAAGGAAGAGAAAAGGAACTCTCTCTCGTATCATCTTTCCCGCCAAGCTTTCAAAAGAGAGCTTCGCAAACAGCAGAAAGAAAAACAAGTGGCCCGCGCGTTTCTTTTTTTTTCCGCGAGAGCGCGAGGCTCTGGAAAATTAACTCCATTCCTTCCTCTTTTAATTTCGGCTGTGCTTCTGATTTTCCTGCGCATCGCAGATCTCGCTCTTTCCTTTCGCTTCGACGCGCGGTAATTAGGCGCTTTGAACTTGACGATGGGGAGAATTTTACTCGGTTGCGCTTGACTTCTCTTCTTTTTTTTTCTCTCTACTGGGTGAGTTATGATTTATAATATGCAGCGAGAGATGGAAATTGAGCCTCTTCACGTGTGGAGAGCACTTTCATTAAGTGGAAGCGTTCATAAGTCGGATGTTCTTCAGTACCTTAAGAACCTGAAAAATATTTACCGATTCAGGAAACGAAATTTTCAGTCTCGTAAATATCTCACTTTAAGTTAGAAAGCAGCAGTTAGGTTAATTTCTACAAATTAGCAGGTACAACACGCGATAAGCATCGCGCTTTAGCGTCGAGATTACACGTATGAATAAAATTATAAGTGATTAATTAAGCTTGTTAATCATAAGCATCGCACCTAATCCTCCTAATTGGCATAAAAATCTCACGATATAGAGATGACGCGTATAAGAAAGCTCGCTATAGTCCTACTCTCTTCAATTAGGCAAACGTGAAGAAATAATCCAGACGCAGCAATTACGCGGCGGACACCGAGGGACAGATATACACACTTACGTTTATCATCGCGGGAAATCACGCGTAAAATTGGTCCAGCCTCATTTCTCACGAACGGCAACTGCGGCGTATCCGCATGCGAACTTTCCGGACTCCGCCGACGTGTATACTTAAATCCGTCTAGCCTTCGAGAATCTAATATGTAATGGATACGTCTCTTAAGAAGGTACATTGTCTTTGATGCAAAGGTGATGCAAGATTCTTTTTCTAGGTTCTATAATTTTAAATTAAAAAGAAAGGCGAGTTTGTGTTAGAAACACTTTTGCATCAATCCCAGCGGTGTGCCGAAAATGATTTTCTGCAAAACTATTCCAATACTTGTTGATCTCATTTTACACTCGAAGAAACACCATCACGCAACCTCCGTCAAGATATATATCACAGATCCACAGCACCTTTCGTAATTCTTCAACTAAAAGACTATACAGCTTCGCAAGCTCAAAACCGCGCTGCGGTAAAGTTTAAAACACATGCACGTTGCTCTCCGCATCGAGAGGAGCTACGCGAACTTTTTAGCGTCGCTGCAACGAGAGAAAGGCCAAGGAATTCCTCTGGTCCTCTCTTTAGAGGAGGAAAAAAGAAGCGAGCTTCTGGCAAACTGTACACGTTCCGCGTTGTTGGCTTTTATAATATATATCGCGAGCACGCGTATATACCACTGCGACCGAATGCAGAAATTTCCACGAGTCCCGTGTTTTTTTGCGAGTACAGTGCGTTCGTTTTTTATGATCCTTTGGACTTTTGCTTTGACGGAGTCTCTTTTTTTGAGCGTTTAGATATAGGACAGAGAGGGAGGTTGTATCTTTTTACAGGTGACGATCTGCTGCTTCTGCGGAAACTTTTATTTTCCATATACAGCTGTGGTGGTGAGAGCTCAAGTCGCCTCATGTATCATTCAAGCATTTAGGTTTTTTGGAAAACTGTTATGCTGACTCGACTGTATATAGTTCAACAATTTTTATATTCGAGTTCCATAAAGCCCTTATATTTCTTTCACTTATATTCGTAACACCGAACGAATCCCAACTATTAAATAACGTGTCCGGACAATTAAGGGCCGACGACTCGGCAAAAAAAAAAAGAAAAAAAATGTACAGGAGCTAAATTGAAATATCTCGCAGGCAAAGCAAAATAATGGATAATAACTTTGCAAATGGAAAAAAAGCATACGAGCAGCGTGCGTGAAATGCACGGCACGCATAAAAATCGCGACGCTTTGTGCGTCACGGTCGAGCGGAGGCGATTCTGCAGCCACAGGGATTGGGGTTGTCAAAAAACGCGAGATTTTTCGACGCAGGCCCATCAGTCCTCGCAAATGGAAGAGAAATGTTGAACTTGCAACTACATAATTTCATTAAACCTTTGAATGCGAAGCTATATATAATACACTTTTAGAGTATAATAGGCATGTTTAGTTCCCAGTCTGTATAAAAAAAAAGTCCAAGACACAAGAGAGCCAGACACAAAAAAGCCCGAGAGAGCAGAGGAAGAACGGAAAATAATAGGACGACTCGGCTATAATACGATGATGCACATGTCGCTGACCAAAGCCTCTCGTCTCGTCATTTCTCTTGCGCCTCTATATAACGTTGAAGATCTATCCGTCTCGCGCGCGAAGAGCCGCAAAGGAGGTTCACACGTGACGGAACGCGGAAATGAATCGAGTGGGAATGAGCGCGAGTTGTACTAGCTGCTGCTGCTGCACCGCGGGAAGGCCGAAGCCGCACGCTTCTTCTTCTTTCCGTTTCATCGGTTCGACGTTTCGTGATGCTGCATCGGCATCTTCGACTGTAGATGTTTTTTTTTCTCGCGGCTTGTGATGTCTTGGTGTAGTATGTGTGTGTATAAGATAGTTGCGATGGGAAAGTAATGATTACGTGGGCGATATTATGCGGTGTAAACGGTGGATGTTTGTCTTAACGGTCTCGGGCGTTATCTACTCGTTGTTATCATTCAAATGAAATAAAATTTACTACTAGAAAGACTTGGAATAAGAGAAGCATCGAAGGGTTATATATACGTGTGTTTAGTAAAGGTATACAAAAGACTGTCTTTGAGAATACAATAATTTGGACCGTATAGAGCGAGCAAAGCCGAGAGTCTTCTTAATGCACCGGAAGTAAAGTCCCCGGGGGGCTCTGCTATACGCCGGCAGAAAGAGAGAGACAAGGGAAGCGTCCGACTGTCCGTCTGCCGTTCGTCTTGTCGTTCAGACCGAGTAGGCGCCGAGCAAGACAAAAGAGCAAAGATTTTTTTTTTCGAGTGCGCACCGAATTATAAATTAGATCGTTTGCCAAATCTGTTATTCTATAAGTAAAATCATATTTTTTTTCAAATTCTATCTAGAAACCAACGAGTTTCTAAATTTTCGCACCAATTCCCTAATTATTCCCATCAGGCCTCATGAATGGTAGTCGCACATCTCTCGACTCATGCCTCGGATTCACAAGCATTATACAGCGACGTCGCCCACTACATCTCTCTCTGTCTCTTCCTCGCTATATATATACCTATATAGCAGAGGAGCCAACCGTCTAGTAGAGCTCTGGCGATGCAGGGAGCGGCATCTGGAGGTCGTCGTGGTCGTCTACGTCTGGTGTGGGATCGATCCCAGCGGGCCGACGTCGTCGCGGATTCGCTGAGCCGAAAATAGGTGTAGTGCTGCCCCGAGCAGACACTCTATCTCTATCTTTCTCTCTCTCTCTCCCTCTTTCTCTCTCGTCGGCCACGACGGCGGCGGCGAACTTTCGAGGTTAGAATCTGGGTTAACGTAACCTTAAACGAGAGACTACTACTCGCAAATTGATCCGATAAGGCGAATTATTAATCGCGACTCCGGCGACGCGACATGCGCTGAGAATTCGCTGCTCTAGATTGATTCCGAGTGGCTGTTTTAAGATATACATGCTTTTTTTCGTACGATTTTCGCGAGATGTATTATATATTCCGCGGCTCGCTTTTTTCGATGTTCGTTTAATCAATATACGCGCACGAGCTATAAGGATTACAGATATTCAAAAGGTTTTTATTCATTCGGAAAAATTAGCATAGAATGCATAAAAATTTTTCCACGAACGAGCATTCGAAAAATTCGACTATAATCAAGCTCCGGAGAGAAAAAGGGGCTCTCCGCAAAGCTATATACAGTCGGCAGCAAATAGCACGAGGGTGTCCCTTCGCGAAAAAGGAGCATCGGTATATATAGTGTATAGCGTCGACATAAGGCTATCGAGCCGAGACTGTCTCTCTCTCTCTCTCAGTCTCTCTTGAGGAGTCGAAGAGGGAGGGATAAATTCGAGGCGATGGCATCTGCGGAATGCCGTGTAATAATCGAAGCCGGCTCGCGGCGTGGCCGAGGGGGCGCCACCGCTCGGCCTCTGGCTGCGCTCGTCCGTATATATATTATACCGTATATACATATATACATATACACAGAGCGAACAAGGCGAAAGCGACTTATATACTCAGAGCAATTTCAATTATGAATTCGACATTGCCGCCCGAAGGTCCGCGCCTTTCTCGAGATCTGTCTCGTATTATAACTTGCAATAAGATATATCGGATGTGTGCGTTCGTGATCTGCTGAAGATTAATCGAACGACAACGAAGTCACGTTTTTGGTGCATCATGCGATAAAAAATAGATATCAAACACCCCCAAACTCAAGAGCAAGTGCACGAAGTAATGACGAAATCAAAGCACTGTCCTCTGAAAACACCGAAAAATTGTCATCACCACACCGCAACCGAAAATTACGTGACAATAACCGACCGCAGCCACCAAAACTCGAAGGAAAAAAAAAACAACAGCAACTGCAGCCAGCGAGTGTCGCCGCATTTCGGGGGTTTCCCACCCCTCCCTCGTCGCTCATTATTCATCACACATGCGTGCAGCAACGGCGTATCGTCGTCGCATTTATTTTTTTTTTCAAGAGTTTCGCCCGGACCCCCCCTCTGTTCGCGCGCGCAAACAAGGCCGACTAGAAGACCTCCCCTGGCTCGTATACTCTCTCTCCTTCCTCCCTTCGCGTCTTCCTTTATGCGCCGCTCTCTCGCCGAAGAAACTTTAATTTCTTCGGCATTGTGTCGCACTGAGTTCCTTGCCCTTTGCAGTAGTAGGGGAAGGGGGGGGGGACTCTTTCAATTCGGCGGTCTGTTTTTGATAGGAGGTCGACGACGGCGACTTCGTCTAGACGCGAATGCGATCGGCCGGCTGCTACTGCTGCTACTGGCTTTATGTAATCGCGAAACGAAATGCACCCCTCGCGCAAAAATACCCGCGCGCGCTCGCGTACCGGTTCTTTTTTCTACTCCATTATATTTCGCCAGAGTGAGAGAGAGAGAGAGCGAGCGCTATTTCTTTCGAGCTCTATTTTTTTCGGGACTTTGCCCCGACGCCCCTTATATTGCGACGACGACCGGTGCGCGAGATGGGGTCGTTGCCTGATGCAATGATGTTGCGCCGACGAGTTTACACCGGTCTCTGATGTATACACAACACGATCAGATATTCCACCAGTGGGATTTGTTGCTTTCGAGCTTGAAATTTAAAGGATTAAACAATTTTTCTCGTCGTAATGCGAATATAAGGCTGCGATTTTCGCCGCGTAAAGTTTAATGGACGTAAAAGAAGTATATAATCTCGTTTCGAAACTTAAGTACTCATAAAAATATAGCAGCAGAAGTAACGATAAGATACAGCCCATCGCAATCAACAAAGATTTCGACAGAAATCTAAATCTAATTAAATAACAATAAGTTCATACCCAATCGAAAAAAATCGGAGTCAACATTGCGCTCAAGAGCAAAAAGAAGAAGCAAAAAAACAACGAAATTCTCGTTACCACTCGTCGACAGGCACGTACCGGCGCTCGCCTCAACTGGTTTACATGCCGCATTGCATCCCCCTCTGAAAAATTCGCTTCCTCCTCCCGTCGCCGCTATTCTTTTCTCTATCATCCCCCCGTGTACGTGTGTGAGTGTCTGCATTTAAATGATTTATTCTCTTTATTAAAATCGCATTCGCGCGAGCGAGAGATACGCAATCGGGCGCAACGAGACGACGACAAGAGCCTATATTATACTACTATATACCGATCTTTTTTCAGTTACTCGCTGCTATGGAGAGTAGCCGCTCTTCTTTCGAGTATACGCGCCGCTGCGATGCTTTGTTTTCTTCGGAATGACAGAGAAAAAGTGCAGAGAGTTCGTAACCCTGAACCGAATACCCTCGACGGAATTCTTTCGGGGGCACATGTTGCACACGCGAACTACTTGCTATACTAAGTCTATCTTATTGATAGCAAAAATATGTGATGCTTATAAAAATATTTTCTTCATTTTTAAGTTATGCACTCTCTGTTCAAAATGGATTCTAACACGGTATACACGTACGCACGCAAAATTCTTTACCCTATAAATTCGGTTTACTAAAAACTGATGCCCCTATATCCTGAAATCCCGCAGCAAATAACACCGCGATCCCACTTGAAATCTATAATCCACATAATATAACTCCTCTCGATACTCCAACGACAAAACAAACAGGCGCAGTGTGTCTCTCGCGGCCCATTGTACGCGTATAAATTTCAGCGCCCCCCGCAGCAGCGCGAGGTATATATAAGGGCGCGCGCGTAATTCATCGATCGGTTCCCGAAATAACCGTCATATCGCTCCCGGACCGCAGAATCGCTATTAGATTCGGATCCGAGCGTCAGTGCCAGTGATACATGCATCGATATATAGATACAGTCGTTTTATTTCGGCCGAGCACGTGCTCGCCGCGGAAAATGGATTGTCCTGATGGTTCACGTTGGGAGAAAATTTTTAGGAATATGTCTTTCGATTTTTGAAGTATTATAAAAAAAAATCGTGTTGTTTCTTGGAAGATCAGAGAGTTTGGTTTAATCTTCTTATTATAGAATTTACGAA
>UCOJ01001535.1:0-27574 GCA_900474305.1 Cecidostiba fungosa
TCCTAAATTCTTGTACCAGGCGACCAATCATCAATTAAATGCTTCACAACAAAGCCCATCACTTTTTTAAGAGAGGAATAGGTGAGCGCAGCCAAAAACACATTGTAATGAAGGAAATTACAGCGAGTATAATTAGGAAAGTGAGGGTAGAGAGTGTCGATGAGATATTAATAGTTAATTATACGCGATACATCGAACCGATTTCAATCAATAACGAATAAGGACCAACATTAAATCGGCCATTCATCTCTCAGACTCTTTCTCTCGTGCAGCGCTGCTTTCTCACTGCGGCCTTATAATTCGGCGAAACGGTATATAACGCGAGCTCATAAATCACTCGGATCGATCGCGTGTGAGCGCGAGATTGTGTATCGGGATCGATTTCGCGATCGGTATATGTTTTCTTCCTCCAAAAGCGATGTTGTACTATATACTATATAAGTACACTGAGATTAGCTTAGGACATATATACGTATATTGTAACTCCCTCGTTTGTTCATACATAATACAAGTGATGAGCAATCGACGTCGCGTTATTATTTACATCCTCTTCGTTGCGATGCTCTTAACGATCGTGTGCGTATAGAAAAGTAATGGTTTTTTAATGATCGCAAAGTTGAAATGCCGGTACATACAATTGAAATTACTCGGGAGTAAAAAAAAAACAACGCATACATGACTCACACACTGCATCGATCTTACATATAAGTGAATTTCAAGAAGATACTATTGCTTCTCACTAACGCGTGGGAGTCGAGAAGCGCTAAAGTCAAAGCGACGAACACACATGCACACGTGGGTGCTGCTGTCGACGCTATATATATAATGGACTACACAGAAGAAGGAAGGAAGGGGTCACGGGGCTATCTCTTATATGCGTTGTGTACTGCCACCAAGCAACGCTGTTTTCATCTTGTTACTCCCTCGTGTCCGACAAGATCTTTATTTCGCGGCGGCAAAAGCGACTGCTGCAGTCGCGATTTATCCCGACAGCGCTTTCGCCGCGGGTTACCGGCTCTGATGAACAGTGCGAAGTTGGCTGTGAAGAGTAAGAGAGTGAGTGTGATTTTTGGGATGAGGGATTATAATATAGGTTTACGTTTGTTTTTTGTTTTTTTATAGAATGTAGATTATGGGAATATTGGCAAGTTTTTGTTATAGTTAAATAAAAAGAAATCGTTTGAAAATCGCGCCCTTTTTGGTGAGTGAAGGTAGCTACAGATCGAAAGAGCGCAATTAACGGTTGAACTGAAAGAGATGATAAGACAAATGTAATCTTCAAAGCCAACTATATTAAAAGTAACATAATTTAATAGATTCAGATGTAAGAAGACTCTAGTAGTGTTTTTTGTTGTAATGAAAGTATGCAAACGAAAAAAAAACCTATACTTTATTATCAAGAATCAAAACTCGCAACACACTTCAACGAATAGACTTCTTCAGCGAGGACGACACAGTTCTGAAATCGCGATCAAGCCTCCGCAATAAGTATACATATATATATTCTGCATTTCCTTTCGAACACAGCATCACGACGAGATAAATCAATGCCGCCGTGTGTGTAATGAGCCGCGACTCGCGCGTGGGTGACGTCAGTACGCAGTTCGCGTGGCGCAACTGATAATGACCGACGATAAGAGCGCATTGACGTTCAGGATCTTTTTCCTATATAGTATATAGACATGTAGATGTATAGATAATTGATATTTGTACTCTTTTTGCTCTGCAATGATTTTTTAACAGCTTATATAGGAAGCTGTCGATCTCCAAGGTCACCTTCAGTTACACATGCATTGTGTATAAATGACTAATAATTAACCGACATCCATTTTCCTCACCCCATAAATCCTCCTTAATTGTCGAAGCAGACAACAACACCCTCGTCGATATATCGAGTCAGGATGAAAAACGTGAGCTTTAAAGGCTTAATTAGGCTCTCCCTATACACAGCAACACCTCAGCCGTGACCATCGCGTGTAATTTGTTCACATACATACATACACACACACACACACACACACACAAGCTCATCTCGCTCAGACCGACGATAATTGCGAAAAATCGAAACCCCTCGATAAGGCTCGCTGTTATCCTCTGGCGCGCGGATTTTAATTTATGTGAGAGGCCTCTTATTGAATTCATTAATGGCGTATTTGGTGGGAACGCGAGATATAGCTACGTTTTTTTTATATATATCGGCTCACTCGATCCGTCGTCTCGTTAACGTTCTGTGCTCAGAGAAGCCGATAAGTCTCTCTCTCTCCGGTGAGCGCGGAGACCTTATACCGATAAGTCAACCAGTTGCGCGTTATTTCCTTTTTTTTCTCTCGATTCTTGCCCTAAAGACCACTTTCGCGAGTCATTTACTCGGGTGTCGAGGTGAATTTTTCAAACTGGAATTATAGTCGCGCGGGAGTTATGTATAATTGATAAACGTTTTCGAGTATTTTCATAATTGAATTGAAATTTACTCAGCCGATTAATTTTAATTGAGTAGTAGAGAGCGCGGCGAAAACGAGACGTTATATATATACTTTTTAATTATTATAAATCGATCATATGACGTGAACACGAGCTGATGGTGACATTTTTGCAAGACAGTATCGATTTTCGATTATATATATACACTTAATCTTTGAATAATCCAAAACCAGTTGACACACAAGTGCAGCGCTTCGATATATAGGTATATATATATTGCGTTATACTCTCCACACATTGAAATCACTGGTGCGCATAGCCATTGTAGCGGCACGACGTCTCTTTGCTCCATATAAAACCAAGAGCTGCTGCTGCTGCTGCTGAGAGACGCAAAGAAACTCAACACGTCGAGAAAGCGCCCCGGGGCTGCTAACGAGAGGCAACATTCTCGACGCAATTAATTGCACTCTAAGTACCGTAAATCAAGCTAAATGAGTGTACGTGCCTGATGGACAGGTTGGAATAATAGTATACGTCTTTTTCGTTCACTTCTGTAGGGGCATAATGGAATAATTTTTTTTTTTTTTTTATTATGTTCTAATATTGTCTTTTGTTTCTTTTTCATTCATTAATTTTCGGACATAACAGTGTTTCTTTGAAAAATACATGTAATATTTTTTATTTTGAATTTTTGTATTACCTAAATTGTTTATTGAAACACGTTATTTTTCGGCAGCTATCATTTTTCATACATCGTATTTTTCCTTCAATCTCACTGTTAGAACAACGATAAATTAGTCCTATTTCTGTTCTTCAAACAAAAGTCCATCATCACTTGCATTGCAAATTCCTTGATCCAGCGTGTGTCCAACAACAACACATCTCCAAAAAGAAAGAAAATCCATAAAAGATCCAGACCGG
The DNA here is from genome assembly GCA_900474305.1 of Cecidostiba fungosa. Classification (NCBI taxonomy): domain Eukaryota; kingdom Metazoa; phylum Arthropoda; class Insecta; order Hymenoptera; family Pteromalidae; genus Cecidostiba; species Cecidostiba fungosa. The sequence goes on from UCOJ01001535.1 coordinate 3,343, forward strand.
GACCACCTCGGTAGACGTCGATTTTTTAATTCCTCGCTCGGTCAGCCGGAACGTTCAAGCAATCTCTCGCCATAATTAAGACACACTCCGCGCGCGTCCACTTAGCATTTCTACAATCCGAAATCGCCGTCGAATTTGCATTCGGCGACGTTGCTTTTAACGATCTGTGCGACCGCAGCTATATATTATTGGCATCGATCTCCTCGCCACCGCCTCTTTCTACACAACTGGTTATCGTCGTGCTACTATATGATATACTTATAAAAATTTTGCACCGATTTCTATATACTTCTCATATACTTCATATTACAATTGTTGAGTAAATTATTATTGGAATCGTCAAATAGAAATATACATGTATCGTATAATGTCATACACGAAACATGGCAGTTATAGCATGGCGGCCCGTAAGCAGAAAAGGCTGTTTTGACATGGGTGGCATACCCATATATATACCTTCTGCGCACAGGTTGAGATGAGGGAAACGAAAAACTGCCTATGCGCCACCTATCGTCGTTAAGTTGAAGCGGTAGGGGAAAAGCCAGTTCATCAAAATTGGACAGTTCAAAATCTGTTCCCGAATCAACATAAAATTCGTGTGAAATATCAATTTCCTTAAATCGCAAATATGTTGTGTAAAATATAGCTGGCTAAATGTTTTATGTAAAAATTGTATGCGCAGTATACAAACTTACGTTGTAAACAAAATAATAGTTATTATGCGTATAAATCAGCAGTAAAATTTGATGCACTTGATGACAAGAATAGATATTAAGGAAGTTTGAAGAAATTTTATTACTGTATAAAAATATTTGAAGGATATATTACGTTGACTGTGACAAAATTTACAGGTCAGACTGACGGCTCTTTTCTCTTCGTATAATCAAAAGCTAAGTGAAACAGCTTCATTACAGTCGAGACCGAGAATATAATCCTGTATAGGAGTATCCAGAAGTGATTCAGTCTCGTTTCTCCTTTATCATATCGACGTAACTCGATCCGCTTTTCTTCATAGCAGCACAGATAAGCAGTGCAGTGATGTATTAATTTATTAACTAGTTTAATATTTACTCGCCCTCGGGATAACCGACTACCGCAAGCTCATAACTCAGAAGAGTTATCCCCGTTGGTGCTTCTCTACATTATTATATTTCTTCTGCAGCCCGATGTAACCCTTGAATTCTTTCGTGTATATAACTCGACTGTTTGTATTATACACAATTTATTTACAACACGTCATAACTATACATACAGAAAACTCCTCACTAATAGCGTCTAAAGCACTACAAGCATCAGTAGCAAATATTTTGCCCGCATAAACTGCATTCCATCCCAGTAGAATATATTATCTCGAGTTAGGATCGGCTTCTCGACGTTTTATCGGGCGTCGCAATCGTCATATCCGTATACATATATACGCCATTTAAACTGACAAAGCAAATCGCGCGAGCTTCATTCCAATTCCAAAGCATATATCGTATAAGTATAAATTATACTGCAGCTGCTTCTGCTATTTATACGAGATATCACGAGATCAAGAGAGAAGCAACCTATCGAACAAATTAGCGCCAAGATAAAGTCGACAGAGACAGATCGACCGGGACACGAGAGATATACAATTGCGTATGTAGACTTCTGTATATATACCTGAGCTTCGAATTATAACTTCGTATATACTGAATATTCATACGTGTGATAAGTCGTGATTATTTATACAGGTATATAAGGAAGGGCTTTTCTATATACCTATGAAATCCTAATTGCAACGCGCTTCGTTTTTATGCGACTGAGATATCTATCAGCTTCCTAATGAGAAAGCATCACTGACTTTTGTTTTTGTGTGCTGTTCTTGTTCTGCCTCTCTGGAAGCTGATGACTTCCTGAAATAACTGTCGAGGATTCATTTTTCACGCTGAGTACTGTATACAGGAATTTTAATTGGAATTCGGTTGTATTATATCCGTCGGCGGAACCCAAAAAGTGCTCTCGTGTATTATTATATTATATTTTGTAACATCGCGAGATTCAATTATAAAATCGTCGAGAAACGTCAGTGAGTCAAGTCTCCTGTTATTTGCATATATGCTATTCCTTATCTCTCCTCTGACTTATAACGGCGAAATTAAGATTTACGTATATAATACATATCCGAGAGAAACAGAGAGAGAGAGAGAGAGAGAACTTCTTCGTTATATATTACGAAATCCTGTTGTCTGCTACCTGCGCTCGAAAAATTATGTTAATTTTTATTCAAGACCTGTGTGTATATACAGTAGCAGTCTTCAACAACACACCTCACGATCTGTCCGATACATCAGCTCGTAACACGTTATAAAAAGTGATATACATATAACACACACACACAGATATGCTTATCCGAGTGATCGACCTCCAGAAGCTACAAGGACTACTACACGAACCTCAGCAAGAATCAACGTAGATTACACTCGGTGTCAATTACTCGTTAATAAAAGTACGTGTGTGTGTATATATATAGATACGGCACGCGACGATCGACAAACACGTGGAAAGACAGGAGCAAAAAGCGTCTATATATAAATATATAAACTCGTCGTCGAAGTCCCAAACGAGATTATAAGAAGAGCTGCAGGTGGGTGTGTCGTCGTCGTCGTCGCGAAGGACCAGTTTGGATATTCGCAGCTATATTATATAGAGACAAGCTTTTAGAAACGCGCCCACCCATGCGTATAGTTCGATGATGATAAAAATGTTTCAATGCAATTGAGAGAATTTGCAATTCGAGCATCCATTCGCAGCAATCAAGGAACAAGTTCACCGAAATGCAGTCTCTGTGTGTGTGTTTATGTCTCGTCTTAATTAGAATCGTCTACGACCCACACGTATATAGAAGAGAAAAAAGAAAGAAGAAACTCGCAGTGTCCTGCGACTAAATTAGTCGGAGGATATTCGAGCGAAAAAAAAGTAGATAAGCATTTTTTCCCAATGATGCGTCGGGTCATTATTACCCAAAGCTCGTAGTAACGGTAAAATTTTTTTGGATAATGAGGAATAATTTTTACTGCCTTCCTAAATCACCGTGACGAGAGAGAGAGAGAGAGAGAGAGAGAGAGAGAGAGAGAGAGAGAGAGAGAGAGAGAGTGCAAAGCATTATCTCTAAAGAATCACGCGCTAAATCGTGATTTATTTTGCCTGGACTAGCAAATTAAGAAGCTTCTATATTTAGCATGAGAAATATACATTGTAGCAGAATTTTAATATTCATGGCTCCTCGGGGATAATATAAATTTCGAAATTTATATATCCACTATAGAAATTCTCGATATATACTATAATGAGTTACCGTATAATAACGACATAAAGTGCAGCATCCGCACACGAATGCGTGTGTGTCTGGTATTTTCCAGAGGGAAAAAAAAATTCGAAGAACCGATAATCGAGCGGTTAATTTGAACCACCTACGCGTTCGCGCACTTGCATATAATACACTTTAAACGGTGTACTGCCGGATATTCAAAGACACTTAGCCGAGTTGTGTCGGTCTGACAACGTTAATTTCACTAATCAACTTAGCGAATTATACTCGCAGATTTAATTTGAAGTGCGAGAAAGCTCCTTTCTTTAGCGCCTCGTGGAATTTTTATAAATATGATCGATTTCTCGGAATAACATTTAAATAATTAACGTAACAAACGTCAAATATATATTAACCGACGTCACACGTTATCTTGACTGTATATCTGTTGGTGTAAATGTATATATAGCGATTTTCGCCTTCCCTTCACACTCGGGCGAGTATATATATATATTTTTTTTTACAAGCGGCTACAGGCCCGAAAACGTAATTTCTTTAGTCTCTCGAGCGTGCGAAGCTTTAAATTGCGATCTCGAGAGCTCGTTCCGAAAAGGATGAGTAAAAAGGTGTATACGCAGTGGAGAGATGACTGAGAGAGAGAGAGAAGCGTGAAAAAGTATCTGCAGTATATTTCGAAGAGACAGCTGTTCACCGATATTATAAACAATGCTACCGAAGAGGTTTTCGTGTTACTCGACGAAATATTATCAGTTTGAGTTCAATGGACTCCAGTTTGGAATATAGTTATTTACGTTTTTTTTTAGTATTTTTCATGAAAATAACCATAATATTCAATAAAAATCTAACCTGCAAAAAGATTACATTGTGTAATATTGTCGCGCGCAGCGCGACAGACATCGACACGGAACAAGCCGAGCCGTTTCGATTTCCGACAGCTATACGCGTCTCAAGTTTTAATCTATCGCTGATCCGTGTCTAATCGTGAGAAATATACCTACGCCGTCTTGTCCACTATATATACAGCGACAGTCGCTGTCTCTCAGCTCAGTGAAATCAAAGCGTAGCACACCATCAGTGTGGTTTTTAATGCCCGCGCGACAAATAACAGGCATTTGCGCAACAGGATCACGTCGGATTTCTTCTTCTCTTAACAGAAGATTATCTTGTTCCTCTGTCGGACTTTGTGTCGATGACTTTGATGTCTACATGTACAATACTGTATACAATTTTAGCTATACACACTATATCGATTTGCAAATTATTCTCGACGATTTTTTACCGAATAAGAAACTAGTCGATAAATTTTCTCAAATTTTTCTCGGCAAACTTTACGGTCGCGCGCGTGATTATTCCTTGTATGGACGATTAAGCGCGTGGAATTCGCGAAATGCCAATGTTATAATATCCCTCGGCAGTTTCGAGCGTGTGTATATATCTTTTTTTTCGTAATTTAAATTATCATCAGTCGACGATTGCACAACCAAGCAATAAAACTTTCCGCGCGTGTATTATGAGTAATATCTGCTATTCCAAAAGCTCTCTTAATTATCCGAAACACGTGCGTCTATTAATAGATATCTGCGAAACATTATTCCGAAACGAACAAAAAAATAATATATATAACTTACGTTTTACGATCGCCTATTAACGGATAAGGAGCATATTTATTATATATATTTATTAAAGTTCTGTAATATATAATATATGCGTCCGACGAAAGCGCATATATAAGAGCGTAGGTCGCGAGAGCGACGATAAAAATTTCTGTCGCCTCTCGCCAAAGTGTTCGAAAATTGTCGTGCATTGTGTCGCTCGTTAGCCGAGGCGTGGGTGTACCGGCGATGCCACCGCGTCGATGTAAATACACGTGTATACGAGAGACTTTTGGGCTTCTTTTTTTCCTTGTGGCGCGGCAGTAGAATCCGTGTCACGGATGCTTCGGTCGTTTGGCAAAACTGGTATTGTTGCGAGGAATGCGCGAAACAATCGGTTTGGGACAGGATAATTTCTTTGCTTTTATTCGCTAAAGACAGGGTGATGGTTTGTAACGTATGATGATTTTTCTCTCTTTGTTGTCGATGTTTTATGATGACTTATTAGCCTGTGTACTATTGGTTTGTGATGGATTTTAAAAACTGGGGACTTGTATGGTGTACTCTGTTGCGGGTTCTTAAAGACATTTTTTTAACAGGTTTTACTTTTTGAGGTTAGGAATAAATATGTGTGAGTTACGCGTGCGATAATGAACGACCAATCAGAGGATCGTTATGAAAGTTTTATAACACGATGAGAACGGTTCTTTTATGTAGAAGTATAAAGTATTGTATGATTCTGAAAAATCACTTTTTGAGGTTAGAAATCCATATGGATACGTGGAGATTGCGCGCGAAAACTTTTTAGGTATTAGGAGATTTCGCACAAGATCTTGTAAAATATCATGATAAATACAAATTTAAATTCAAAGCACACAAACGTTATCTACTAATAGTAACAGTGTTACATCGTATACAAGAATCGAACTCTAATTCAATGCTAAATATAACTCTGCCTGTATTATCTTTTCAATAAATCACAACGAAATCCGATAATTACACACCGCTCTCCTGATCACTGTGATGTAAGCATATAACACATCGAATTTCTAAACGCTTCGTCGAGCGCCAAATTATATCTCAAAGAAACATCCCCATCATTACAATCCATCGATCCAGTCATTAATCACATATGATTTCAATCGCTGATCGATCAAATTCTCTCAGCACGTTAACATAGCTACATCGATTAGAAGAATATATCTATAAAGTTAGTGTGATATATCAGGACTCACCAACGACAACAACGTGTCCGAAAATCTGGTTGTCGACGACGTGTGAGCAGTTCCATCGATGATGCCTGAACTGATGTCGACACTCTTTGAGCCCGAGCTCGGCGCCTTCGCCTACAGCCGGCATCGTGTGCGGCGCCTTTCTGCAAAGCTCCCGCTGATTCTTGCCCAAGCCGGGGATGCGAGCGCAGACCGCCGCGCCGACCACCACCGCACCGACCACCCTGTAACAAAGAAAATACGTATGTTACACTTTGCGAATTATTTTTTGGGCATATGGTTCTGTGAAAACAATAATAAAGATAGTGAAAAATTGAGCTCGATTAGGTATACAAGTGACGAAAAAAGGGTTTTTTAATTTTTCAAGTTTAGAATGCAGAATGGCAAATGCAGCATCACAAATCAGTGAACAAAATTTAAGAGGTGTCTGGAGATCTCTTATCGGTAAGCAGTGATGGGTGAGTATACAACACACACACACACACACACATACACACACACACACACACACACACACAGATTTGCTATATTTAGACTTATAGGTCTATATTTAGACTTCTGACTAGCGACGACAGGTGGCGCATAGGTACTTTCCGGTTTCCCTCATCATAATCTGCGTGCAGAACATATATATATATATATATAGGGGTGTGCCACCTATGCCAAAACTGCCCTGTTGGGTCTGCTGCTGCTTGGGTCGCTCATACTATAACTGCCTGGGTCTGTATCACCCATAAAACTGATGATAACGGTTACTTGTGACTTTTGCAATATCCTATTATATTTAATTAAAAATGTCATTAAGCTTACATTAAAACAATCGCATGCATCTTATTACAATAAGAAAATCTAAATAAGTTGCTAGTTTTAAAAAATAAGCCATCAAACTTTTCATATAACGTGTTACACTCAACGACCACATCACATCTTATACCATATCCATCCACACATCTCAACCGTTCCACAACATCAAACATTGCTCATGCAAACGCCCCTCGTTATCCCCACACACAACATTTTTATTCCTCAAGAGATGCATCTCAATCCGAGCATTTTGTCATCACGTGTGCGACTGTGTACAAAAGTTTCAGTTGAGTCACGTCGACTATATACTTCCTCGCAGATTCAACCTACAGATAAGAAATACAAAGAGAAAGAGCTCTCATCAGACAAGCAACAGCAGCAAAACGGTTAGACGAAAATTCCAAGAAGCATATGAAATTGCGACGATTATATACCTCGGCTCGGAGCGACTATACAGCTATTTGCATCGGAATGCCGAATTCGCGAGTATATAGGTGCCGATGCATGATGGGAAGGTTCGTAAAAATTATTGAAAAAAAAAACGATTAAGAGAAAGAGGAGCCCCTGCAATTTCGCTCACTTCACGACAATCATCGAGCAGAGCGTCAGCCATCGTCGATCGACGACATAAATCTTCGAGAAGCGAGAAGAACTTAGACTCTCATCCTCGTATGATGTGCGATCGATCGCCTCGAGCGATCTTGTGAATATCGGTTATAAATCTCGCTAAACAAAGACGATAACCCATTTTTAGCTGTATTATCGAGCCCTCAGGCTATTATATACTTGATGATGATTGTCCGCGTATTTTTCGTAATTGATTTATTTTACGAAGCTCGGGGTTTTCATTTATATTATAAATCGTTATATACGAGAACTTTCGATCATGAACGATTACAGCGCAATAATTTTCGGTGTATGATCTCACGCTGGCTCGTGTAATCAAGTTGAGAACCGGACAAATCTCTCTCTCTCTCTCTCTCTCTCTCCACGAGTCCTCTCTTTAATTACGATTTTATGGGACACTTAACACTCAACGTTTCTCCCCCTGAAAATTACGTAACGCTCTTTAATTGCGCACTTTAAAATGCACCTCTCTCTCCCGATTAAAAGATTCATTCGAGCACTCGAAAGATATCTCTAAAAGCCATCCGATTTTCCATCTCATCAGTATATATACGAAAATTCATAATATATAAAAGTAATATAAATAGCAAAAAAAGAAAAAAAAACGACGTCAGTTCAACGTCCAACTTATCAATTACTCGAAAAGGTGACACAAACATAATAAAACGCTGTGGCAGCAGCAGCAGCAGCGTTTAATTCAATTAGAGCAAAAAAGAAATCGACGCGTCTAAACGATCGGTTGCATTCCGCCGCCGGTCGAATGTACTTATAATAATAATAATAATAAAAAAAGAAACTTGTGGATATAGACAAGATACACGTATTTTCGCAAAGAGACATAGAAAGTTCGCGGCGACTCTTATTAATTATCATACGCGCGCAGTAAACACGCGATTTTATCATTTGGAATTCCCTCTATATATACTGGACACGCGCAACGGAGACCACGTCGTGCGACCGTTCCTTTTCCTCCCGCGCGAGTGACTGTATATATATGTATACCTACTCGTAACTAATGGGCTGGTAAACGCTCGCGAGGACATCGGTTTTCTCTGAGCTCTTTCCGGAAGTGAAAGAAAACCGCGTCGTGTATATATTGGGACGAAAAAAGAGATTCTGTTGCTAAGATGTTTCTTGGCTTCTTTGCGCGGGTTTTGATTCGCTACTTTTCTTTGTACACGTTTTTTTTTGTTTTTAACACAAGCCAAATTATTGTGTTATGTGACGAAAAATGAAGAGTAATTTTTGCATCAAACTCACTAAAAACTTTGCACATACATACTAGCATCACAAGCTTGTTTGGACTGATTTTTCAAACAATTTGAGGAAATCTAATAAGCTCCAGGAGCCGTAAAAGAAAACAGTTTTGGACTGGCCTGCTTTCCCGCGGCGCTCAAACTTTCCGACTGTCTATAGTACCTATCTAGCGTCGATAGGTGGCGCAAAGGCTTTTTTCCATTTCCCTCATCAGGATTTGCGCTCAGAATGTATATATATAGGGCTGTGCTACCTATTCCAAAACTGTCTTTTTTGGTCTGCTGCTTGGGCCGCTTATGCTATAACTGCCATATTTAGTGTATATATTTTTTAAGGTCGATTGGACATGTGTTTGCGAAAAAAATTATTATGTGAAGAACAGCTCGAAATATTTAGTACAAGCTGTCGTGCATTTATAATAATATAAATCCACGTCGTGGAAGCAAGTGTATAGGACTTTCCGTGTATAACACAATCAATCTTGAACTCACACGCACAGAAAAAAAGTCACTTTAATCGAGCTAAATCATTGGCCGCCGCCGCTATACCTCCGGCATATTACGTAATGTACCCCTCTCTCCAAGAGCTACCGTTAAAGAAGGCACTACTATGCTTTTTTCCCTCCATTCAAATTACCCTATACCTTCGCATATGTATATATATATATATAGTATATAAATACCTCTCCGAAGAGAGGATCCTTATCTCAGGAGCCTCAAGGGCTATATGTATACATACACGTTCTCTTTGCTACGTACAGCTTGGCTGTAATTCGAAGTTAATAGAAGCGCGCGTATAACAATCCTCATTACCCGGAATTCTTCCTTAATGCCGGGCATTATCGGAAAGAAGCTACAATCACGCGCGATGATTGTCGGAGAGCCTCGCTTCGAAAGCGTTACATACGCTCCACTTTCGAGAGAGCCTCTGTTATGTGTGTATACTTATTTTTTTAAAATTATTTTCCGGTGCTTCTTTTTTTGCTATTGCGAAATACTACTCTCTTATATTCTGAAATTGCGAGTATATAGCACACTAAGTGCTTTTTTACAGCGGTGATAAGGAAACGGGGATGTATATATGTATATACGAAAGGGATTTTAAGTAATACGGCTGCGCTTTATGAATATGGTTTCGGGAGTATAATAATATTCCCTCGTAAACGCGTGTTTCCAAGCGAAACCTTGGAAAGATGTGTGCATTTCGCTCCGATAAACGCAGGTAAGAATGGCTTTATATATATATCGGGCTTTTACAGACCGGTCGTTATTGTATATATATATATATACTATTTTCTCGTAAAATTTTATACTTGTGTAATAATCGAAACTATCGATCAATATCTAATTTTTATATTATACACACAGTCTGAAAATATAATCCAGAGCAGCAAGTCAAAATGAACGGCTTTATTTTCGCGACCTCCCACACCTCCATTATACAAGTGTCGAACTGTCAGGATGCGTTAAACGCGTTGAGATTCGGCCAACTGGGAGGTCTTCTCGTGTCTTATCCAAGCGTCGGATCTTTGCTTCGGGATTTTGTGAGCGAAAAAAAGGGACTGGAAGGTTCTTTTGGTAGATAGATGTGACGAATTGAAAATGCTAGAAAGCCTTGTGTATTTATATATAGGTATGTGTGTGGTTTCGGAGAAGTCGCCGATCTACTTTTTTATTAAAGATTTTGATGAGGTATTTTTTAATAACGTTATTGCAATTTTTATCTGAAAATTGATGGTTTTTGAGCTTTTAACACACTTATACCGAAACGATAACAACGCAATTTCAGCTGCGTAAAATTTGCTCAATTTTACGCTCCAAGTATCCAAATTTCAATTTAAAGCATCGCACTAAAAACAGCATCATCCAATCGATTAAGTACATTAGCCACAGAGTCAATTACTCTCACTATCAAACCCCAATAATTCGATCCAAAAGTTTAACTACATAAAACCGATATACCAGGACCGGTACACCCACACTTTGGTCCAGACGGATAAGATCGCCTTTACACTTGTTGTACACGTTGACTTGTATCGTTTATGCTTATATATTATTCGATTAATTATTCGACCTAATGCGTTCATTAGCCGCGACTTGTTACTACACGCTTGTAACACGTAAAAATCGGTTGCGCCGCTGTTTCATAACGATTGTGTGAGTGTTTCACTTTATTAAAATAAATCCATGTCTAACAAGTATAACATTTTTTTTACTACGCATAACATCAACATTTATTAATTGGCGTATATCACGATGACTGTCGTAGATATATTTCAAGCAAAAATAAGAGAACAGTGTATACCTGTTGCCCTAATAATAGCCGGGACGATAAATCTCACGGTAGCCTTTTTCCTATATTTCGCGAGTCGAGTATACACGTATACGAATATGCGATATCTGCTCGGATAAGAAGAGGCGCCTGTATATACGCAACGAAAGAATAATACAGAGAATGATACGGTAGTCCGAGTATATACACAGCAATATGCATACCGGACTTTGCACATTATGCGCGATACTCGATAGATAAGGATTATAAGGGACTCGATACATATACTTAGTCTTCTTCGTTTGTTCTCAAGCTCTATTCAACTTCTATACCTGTATGTAGTTAACTCGATAAAATGTCGATTGTTTTCAAACTCAATTCTTATTCATCCTAATCTTATCGCATCTCTAACAATATATACCCTAGAATATATTACCTTCCTTAATTAAGAGATAAGACACTTTTATCGTCGGTCGGTCACAGATAAGCCTCACCTGCCCGTCAAAAATCCCGAACGTGTCTAAATAACACCAGCTCGAACAAATTTTCGATATTATATAGACCCTTGCGGGGAGATTTCAGGAAAAGCCGGCCGTCGTCGAGATAACGGAGCCGTCGGCAAGAGAAGCTAATTAAAAGGATCCGTCGACAGATAGCATCGAGGCTATTTGACACGCCACGTGAGAAAGGCACGCAGGTGAGAGATTTTACAGCTTATAGTCGACGACCTTTGTTTTTACGATCGGAGACTACGATGTGCGTCTGACAGGGGCCGCAACAATGCAAGCGTGTAAGATCGACGGATGTGGATTAGATTCCTTAGACGGCTTTCTTTTTTTTTTTCAGGTGGAAGAGTGACTTTGAATTCCATACCGATTTTTCGATCTCGGCTTTCAAATAATTTTACGTTCTAAAAGGAAATCTTCGATATAACCTCAAACAATTTTTCTTTAAAAAAATATTTCCCACGCTATTCAACGAAACTATAATCAAATCCAAAGTCCCGTTCCTCACACGCTGCTGCAATCGACGTCGAGAATCGCGGTAGTGACCCCCGGTCAAAATAAAAAAATCGTCAAAAAATCGGCAATCGATTTCGATCGTCAGCCAATTACGCGGGAATGCGAATCTCGACGAGCGCGGTTATCGTCTGGCGCGTCACCGAATTAAACGAGAAGCCTCGTGTGACATGCGCTTATCCGTGAGAGAGATATGAGCTTCCCTTCTTATCCTCATCCTTGCGCACATACACGGCTTTATCCCTTCATCGTTTTTTTTTTTTTTTTTTTTTTTTTCGACGCGTCGAAGCGAGTTTACGTTTTCTCGAAGGTCGTACCTAACTCTTTTTTTGTTATCCTCTGTGTCTTTTCTCTGATGGTGGAATTAATTTTTCGTCAGAAAAGGATCGTTTCAAAATTCTAAAATCGAATAGACGTATAACCAAAAATTGCAACAGTACATAGTATACATATACACTTACAAGAGCGACAGTAGCTTTAGATGAACGTGAAAAAATAACACAGTAGGACAGCTCTCTCGCGCATAATTCAGCGATTATCGTACGCTCTCGTATACATCACATATAGCACAGCGTTCCCACGCAAACCGGCGCGAAAAATCTCGAAGTTCTCTCTCTCTCACTCTCTGGTCCGGAAAGAATGAAGAGCGAGCTCTCTTTCTGTGGCCCGGGTAATTCTTCTCCCCTCTTGGCTATATGTATATATATATATGCTTCTCGCTCACTGCCGAGTGAAATGTTAACACAGAAATTATGCTAATCCGTGGCCGGCGGCGCGCGTACGCGCCATTAATCATACCTATACTCTCTCGCGGAGCTTTTTCGGACGCTGCTTCTGCTTCGTGGAATATAAGTAAGCGCGCGACGAGCTGTGTGTGCGGTGTGTGGAGATATGTCTCCACAGGCAACAACCTACTCGACTACGTGTCTTGCGAGCGGTGTACTGTACTCCCTTTTTTTTGCTAATTTTCTTAGGTTTGAGTGTAGTGGCTTGTTTGTGATATGGACTATATATGCTGCTGAGTGCAGATGTATGTGGATTGTATACAAGGCTTTGCTCTTTATAATAGTCTAATTTTGAGTTTTTAGACAAATGTTCGAATTGATGTATGCGTTCTTTTGGAAAATTGAAGTTCCATGCGGATTTCAGATAGTGAATTTTTCGAACTGCAGTGTTTATATCGTTATCGTAGAATTGATCGGCCCAAGCTGGTTTTGACATAGGTGGCACACCCCTATATATACATTCTGAGCGCAAAGTCTGATGAGGGAAAATTGAAAAACGCCTATGCGCCACCTATCGTCGCTAGCCAGAGACTAGAAAGTGCAAGCGGTGGGGGAAAGCAGTAGGCCAGTCCAAAACGATTTATTCGGATTGATACGTTACGATTTTTCAAATACCTAAGTCACCTGTCAAAGGTCCTTTTTACAACGACGAACATTTATTCTGTAATTCGAAGTCCATCACAAATATCTGAAATTTTCGATTCAAATTGTTGCGTCGTATACACACACACATAACTCCGCATCAGCGCTTTCGCTCCTATATAAGAGTACTAATCGCAAAAAAAGAATCGAGGATTAGCGCCTGAACGACCGTAAATATCCGGCGATGCTAATACCTACAGACAGCTGTTTAAAATCAAGACAAAAAAGAAAAACTCGAAACGTTATGCTCTTCGTTTCCTATACACTTCTTGCGCAACGTTTTACACATCAAACCAACCTCTAAAAACTTATAATGCATACTTATATCCAGGCCACCCAAGCTGAGAAAAATGTATACCCGCGAATTATCATACCGATATATCCAACGAAAAATAAAAACCTTCCACAAATCGTTTTCACTCTCGTTTCAATAATACATCCTCGATCTCACAGGCGCGAATCGATGTACAACAATCGAGTCCCAGATAAAGCCACGCGACAGAGAATATATACACATACACCGCCCCGAAGCTGCTATCTCAAAAGTATCAAGCGAGCAGAGACATATATACACACCATAATATAATACCAGGTCAGAGAGCACCGATCGATCGATCGATCGATCGGCTATAATACGAGTGTATATATATATAAACACACACAGCGATAACATGGAATTACGAGAGTCTGCATTTTCTCTTGCAAAAGGGATGAGAGCTAGCGCTCGAGATCCACGTGGGCAGTAAAGGGCGGATCTACGGCGCATGCGCCTAAGCTCTCGATTCAATTTACAATGCGGCTTTGTCTTCTCGGGGCCCGAAATTATCATACACACGCCGTTGATGGGATATTATCGTAATATCGCGGTGTATGAGCTGGCGCCGTGCGTTTAAAGCTGGGAAATTTTTTTGGGAAAAAATATACTGGTGGTTATAACGATCGATTGGGGCGTATTATGTATATGCGCGTACGGAGAATACTCGTCGACCTTTACTCCCGTTGTGGTATTATTATATTATATGTTGCCGGAGAAGGAGGATCCGAGATAGAGAGATTTTTTCGCGGCCTTTATCGCGCATTATATGCAGAACTCTCGTCCGTGAGAAACGTAAACGGGATCTGGATTTTTTGAGGTTAGGAAATTGAATTTCGCGCGCTTTTTTGAAGATTGAACATATAGCTGAAAATCGTAGCAATGATTAACTAATTAACGATAATATTTTCATAAACTTCAATGTAAATTAAAATTAAATCACATGCATCGTTTCCAGTTACATCAGTATATCTTCAAAACATTGAACCTCCAATTTGTATCTTCTAAGCAAATCTCCCAACTGGCACAGAGCCTCGCCCACTAAACAATCAATATCTCCGTCCATTACACTGTCTCCTCGTCCTCTCTCATACACGCATATAATATATAAGTAGTATCGAAGGGTCTCTGAGCGCATAGAGGCCCGATAAATCTCGTCCCGGCGAGAGATTTCGATAGGGCTTGCATGTACGTAAAATCATCGATCTCGGCTTTTTTTCGCAGGAAAGAGTTCCGTGATGGTAAAGTAAAAAAAAGCTTGACTCTGCCGATAAGCTGATTTATTTTTATGGCCGCGTCGCTGGTTTTTATACAAGCACATATCTTTACCGAAGGGATATATATATAATTTATTCATCGCCGGTCCTTTATCGAACTAAATAATTCAATTAATCCGGTGTCGGTTGTACTTATCGGTATATGTATACCTTAGGCTGTTGTATTGACAAGTGTCGCGTAATATCTCTTAGTGGAAAGTTTCGACTACGTAGTATATAGATCTTCAAGTGCAAACAAACTCTCATCAGGAGATAAAAAAAAGTTATCTTCTTCAAGCTTGAAGACCAGTTTTTGTAACTTATATTCGATACAATTTCCTACACCAGCTAAGCTTTTGATGAATTTATTGGTAGATCGCGTTTGAAGAAACAATACATCGTATGTCATTTCTATATACATAAAACTCAAGTGAGAAACTGCCGTCATTAATTACTAAACGCTGTGCAATCGCTCGCGACACACGTGGGATGTTTTCGCGCAGGTGCTATATACATGTATATATATCCAAACGGTAGCTGAAAGACGGCGCCGACGTATATTCGCAACATCCTCTCTGATCTTTTCAATTTGCATGTCGGGCTTTATATAATGACCCGCAGGCGCTCCTTTGTCTTGAAGGATGTTATATGTTACACTTTATCAATATATAAAGGCATTTATTTTTCCAGAATATAATGAAATTCCTTGTGACTCTAACAAATTTTTTTTACTCTATGTATAATCGGGTCACGCGTGTGTATATAAATTTTCTACTTTCTTTTGGCGCGCTTTTATGGCTCTTGCGAAAATACGCGCTTCTTCTTCTTTCTTTCTTTCCACATATCTCGGCTTAATGATTGCCGAGATTTACGAGCGGTTAACCGTATTTACGGGAATTATAAAGGCTCCCTATATATACGAAAATTACTCAATCTCTGTCACTGAAAAGGATGGCCTGAATCGTTTCGCGCGACGACCTGAACGTGTTATATGAATGAGGATCGTTACCTGCATCCTCGTAATGAGTCACACAGCCGCAGCTGCGGAAATGCCAAATTAAATATAGAACCAGAGATTTATCCGGGGAATGATTCCGTTGTGTCGATTACAACAACAACGAAAAATCGTTATACCCCTAAACCGATCGAGTTCGAAGCTCATTCAAAAAAAAAAGAACAAAAAAGTCGTTGTAAAGAGCGAGAGCCATAAATCCTCGGACGCGCACCAAATACCGCATTTAAAAAGGAAGAACACACTCGTATTACGTTACTCTCTCTCTCTCTCTCTCTCTCTCTCTCTCTCTCGGCTGGACAAAACTGCATTACCCGAGAGGGAGACCGACTGTAGCATATAAATATTCGCGTGTGTCCGGTGGTGGTCCGCGGAGAAGAAGAGCGAATAAATACGCGCGAATATGCCCGTAAATCGTCGCGCAAGAGAGTGTGCGCGGGAATCAGCGCGAAGTCGCTTTGTTATATATTACGGGAAAGCGAGATCGAACTTGTGTGTGTTGCACTGCTCTTTGCTTTTTCGGCTGTTGTGTGTAAGTATGTGTGTGTGGGTATGTAAACGTGCATAAGGAGCGTGCGAACCGAGATGTTGCTGAACAGTCGAGTTGTGTGTTTGATTTATTATGTGGGACTTTTTGAATGGTATGTATGTTATGGACACAATTGAGATTTTTTTAAGGGTTTGTTAAGGGGGTTCCAAACTCCTATTATCTCCGAAACTGTTTTATCGACTGTGCATTCAATATTTTTGACATGTCAACTTCAAACTTTTTATGACAGCCAGAAAGTATGCTTTTTGTATGAAATGCCGAAAAGTATTAAGAAAAAAATGCAATTATTAAGTGTACGGTCGATAAAACAGATTCGGAGATAATAGAAGAGGCATCAAACCCCCTTAGCGAAAAAGCAATAATAATCTTTACAGTTTTCAACGATAATAGATCGTCAATTCTATCTTTAAGATACAAATTATAACCTATCTCACAATAAAAAAAAGTTACCGGACAACATCCCCGAGGCTATATGCATCAAAATGTTTCAATATGGGGTTGAAAGCCAGACAATAATAATTATTCCCCAAACCGCATGACATTGACTATAGACAAAAAAAAACGAAGCGAATCCCGTCAGACCCAAGTACCCAAAGAACGATTTCCAAAACAGTCATCCCTGAATGAATCGCTCGGAACAAAAGCCACAGAGAGCCCATCATCATCATCATCCAAACCGCAGATCATCAGTTTTACCCAGAATCCACACATCTTCGCATCAAATCGCGTGAAATCCTGTCCTACGTCCAGAGATAATCTCAGACTAGCTGAGTAAGCGCGCAACTCCTTCGTTATTACCTCAGCACTGACCGCAGCAGCACCTTCAGAAATGACTCATATATGCGGAGTCGTCCCTTGATAGAGATCAGCTCGTTAAACTCTGAATTTTTTGCTCTATATATACATCAACCAAGCTTTTTTAAAACGCCCCAAAATCTACTGCAGACAAATGAACTAGAAAAGTATCAAATACATACCACCGCTATACACTTCAGGAGAGTCACGCGCCTGACATTTTGGACGTGTGCTGTTATAGCGATCGGGTACAGATATGCTCGAGCTCTTAAATCTATATGCTCGCGAGAGCAGATCGGGATGTGCATTATACGACTGAGAATGTAGTTTAATGTGGGAACACTTGTGTGCAGTTGCTTCATCGCTCCCTTCTTGTGAGTATATACAAGACACTGCTGTATAAGAACGTAGTCTGCTTATCTTTTCGGGTAATCTAGTAGTCGTGCATTGTTGCAGGAACATCTTGCCGCTCGCGTTGTATTGTTCGTCATTCATCATGAGGCTTAATAAATTGCCGGGGCGGTTTAATAAATATTGATATAATGCATTGTTGTTGAATTATCAAGAAAATCCTCAAGTTTTTTTACTCTTTGAAGACGTGATAAACCAAAAAAATAAAACCATAATAAGCATATATTGAACTTTAGTTTTATCCGTCGTTGAGTGTTTCTCGTGCACAGCTGTATAACAAAATGAGCACTCACTTAAGCAAATGTCAAAGCAGCAATATAAAGCCGTGAGCAAAAGTTATAATACCATAACTTTATGGAAATTAACGTTATTTTTCCCTGCACTCGCACTGGCGCGTTTGATTTCGTTTTTACGAGAATTTTATCTATACACCTTACGTCTATACAGACGCATACGATCGTTCGGACAAACCTCGCGAGCTTTTAGATTTGAAAATAAATTTTAACTCTGTGTGGAATCTCTTATAATGCTCGAGAGTAGCGCAAATGGCGATTGGCTATTAGAGAGAAATTTATCACAACGTCGATATAAATCCGCTCGTTTCCGAATACCACGAATTCTAAATTTTAATACGCGTGTATAGAACCTGGGCATATCACTGGGCGCGATAATACGTCGGATGAGAAAAAAGGTATTTCTTCTCTTCTTTCTCTCTGTGGAACAAGTTCCTAATGCCTATAAGCGATTTTTAGCCCGATAGCGATAGGCGTTCGCTCGGCAATATCGATCTCCTTTTAGAAAGTCAAAACTAATCCCTCGACGCGTCGACCGAGCCGTCTACCTACTTCTCGTCCCACCAGTCAGTGTATATCGCGTTTATATACTTGACGGACAACCCAGTTATATATAGATGTGTGTGTGTTAAAAATACAGTGAAAATTGCTTGTAAATTGAACAACGATTCGTGTCATGTTATATGCGAATTAAAATAGAGATTTTGCCGATAGTCGCTGGCAAGCGAGATATGGAGAGTTTAAGCTGTAGGGCCAGTCCAACACTGCTTCGTTCTGATATGACGCGTTCACAAGTAAGCAAAATTGGAAATTATGTTTAGATTAAACTTGCAACAATAGTTTTTTAAATAAAAATACATTCAGTGGCGTAAGCTTCAAATTTCAAAAAATACAACCCTTGTTATCATATTTTCGAAATTTACACTTTCTGCGGTCAAGAGTCAAGGAAAATTGTTAAATATTTCATGGATAATCTTTGCTTTTTTAAAGTAAAATTAATGAATATTTACTATAACTTCACAATTTTCAAGTAAAAATGACCAATACTTCAATTATTCGTAGTACACAGGAAGTAACCGAATGTTCAAAAGACTGCAATTAATTTTGTCAAAAGTATTCAGAAATTTCCAACAGAGTAGAATAGAAAAAGTGTAACACATTCTTCCCTCTTCTCGACTCCTCAAAAGAATGCATAACAAAGTACAACACAAAGTGTCACCCGGCCCAAGAGTTAACGGATTGCATCGTCCTTATCTCCATAGCAATACTTACACACATAGCTACGCAAAATCCTTAGAACAGGACAACAGGTATAAAACTGTGCCCGTTGTTTGTTTCTCTCTTGCGTTATCCCTTACACAGGAAAAGAAAAACACACACACAGAAGCATGAATGGACCGGAGTGTGTGTCCCATTCACTTCTACAAAGTGTGTCTAAAACCGAGAAAAACCAGCCTCTCAGCAAATGCTTCGAGAGTTATATTGTTTTCACCGAAGACACGCAGAGGCTTTTAAGCATGAAACCCTCCCAATTCGCAGCAGTTCTCTCTCTCTCTGTCTCTCTCTCTGTGTATATCTTCAAGATCTGATCCCACGCAGCAGGTATACATTATAAACCTATGCGTGAGAGGTGGCGAAAACTGGCGCCTGAAGAATTATTGACCGGCGTCTGGTCCTCTTATATGCAGACTCCCTTTTTCCCTGTGTGATGCTGTCAAGTGATGCTTCCAGCCGCGTTGGGAGAGAGAGAGAGAGGATGAACGGCTAATTATATACTTTGGAGAGATGTGGAGAGAAGAAAGCCGCTGCTGCGGTCAATATGAGAAAGCTACTGACAGGCCTTTTCTTATATTATATAGTCTCGAGAGAGAGAGAGAGAGAGAGAGAGGGCTGTGTGTTATATACAGGTGTGACTGGTATATAGGTATACTTTTCGAGAGGGCTTAGGCTTTCGGTTGATTTATAACCGGCCGGATTGTAACTCTTCATTCGATTAGCTGAATTTCTTTCTTTTTTTTCAAGACTCCGAGCTTCTCTCGAGTCCTTAATTAAATTAAATTTTGCCCAGACGGTATTTATGGTTATAACGCAAAAATGCGACGGAGATTCAATTTTAACAATATTATATGTAGATCAGGACACAAGTGGATATAATGAGTGATAATTGATTTGCTTGTGTACGTGTGTTCGACAAATTAAGCCTAATTAAATTTAGAACTGCTAACGATTGTGATACGCGCTGTATATTATAATACATTTCACGCTGTGCCATACTGTCAGCGTTAACGTGATAATTACATTAAAATGGAAAATTATGGTGATTATACACGCGCCGAGTTTTATTTTCAGCCCGTGGAAGACGATAATAATTGGTGTATAAAATGCGTTGCGTCGCTCATCGAGATCGTCCCGGTGAATATATTAAACTCGACGCCGACAATGTGATGTCATTATTACAAGAGCTTTTATACTCTGTAAATTACGAGCAAACATTCCTTCTTCTTCTTCTTCTTTAAATTAACAAACGACGAACAAAAGCTACTGCTGCGCGTGAAATGCTCGTTTTTGCATATCAATCTGAAAGCTGTGTATAAAGAGCGATTTTTACCGACTATACAAGAGCAAAACAACCTTGGCCTGCTCACCTTAATCGAAAAACTTTACGACATCCCTAAAGAATGCACGGAAATTATAACCAAGAGAGCAAACTACGCGCACCAATTAAGCAATAGAGCTGATGTGTATGTAACAAAGAATTTTCCTCTGTCGTTATGTACGCGTTTCTAGAAAGTATAAAACTATACATATCCATAAAACCTAACAGAATAATCTTGATTTATATATGTACGTGCGTCTGTACACATATAATCGTGTCCCACGATCCAATCAGAGAAAACAAGTCTCTCTCTCTCTCTCTCTCTCTCTCATATAATGTAGTCGATAGATTCGTCACATATATAGTATTAGGTGCCGTTCGATACGCGTCTTTAATAGACGGCATAAATTCGGAAGGACAGCGGATCCGACGTGAAATTACGCGGAGCGAAACCCGAGAGTCCATCCATATTCCGGCCACTGCTTCGGTCTCAAATTACCGCAGAGGCTTTTTACGAGCGACCGCGCGATGCTTCCTACTGCGCGAGTCTCACCTGGTGTGTATGGGTATATATATATGCGTGTCTTTCTGTTAATGAAGACGCGATCGGTATGGATTTTTAAGTGTATGCTTTCGACCATATAATGCAAATTTCTATTGAGATTTCATTTTTTTCGAAGCTTCAAAACTGAAGGCTTTTCAATAGCGCAACAATGTTTGCTTCGAGAGACAATATAGACATGCATAATTCATGTACATAGGCACAAATCGGATTAACTCGATTCTATAATAAACAACGCAGCCGTAATGAGCGTGTTCGTGTCGCTATATATGAATATTAATATCGCGCATTGAAACAGAACCTGTTGGCGTTATTTTATATCTCTCCACATAACGAGCAAAGTGTATTGTATACATACCGATTTCTCGTTTCAACTCTACTCTGCGAAGGCAATAAACCTCGTCAACAGGTGACGTCTGGTCGAAAGTTAACGAAAGCTTTTGTCTTTCTCTGTGGCGCAAAAAGAAAGGGGCCCGGCCGCCGTCGAGGGTGAAAAAAAGTCCATCTCTCTCGCGCGCGCGTCAAACTGGTTGATCGAGCCCTGAAATATTTTTCGCGTGGAATCCGTTCCGAGACGGATATTTTAATGGCGCTTTGTTGCCGCGTTCCTTATATTCCCTATATACACTCTTCTCTCCTGTGCTTTTTTTTTTTTTTGTTCATCCGCCGCGAGATTCCCAGCCACCTTTGTCTTTCTTTCTCTCTCATGTATATACACGCATTCTGGGCAAAAACGCGGGGGTATAACGAAAGCAAAGCTCTCTGGCCGGGTTATTTTAATTGGATTTTCGCCGAATCTCGAGCTACTCTACCTCGAAAATTCGATCGGCG
This sequence comes from Cecidostiba fungosa, assembly GCA_900474305.1. Classification (NCBI taxonomy): domain Eukaryota; kingdom Metazoa; phylum Arthropoda; class Insecta; order Hymenoptera; family Pteromalidae; genus Cecidostiba; species Cecidostiba fungosa. The sequence continues at coordinate 25,486 of UCOJ01001535.1, forward strand.
TATTATGCACACGAGAACGATACTTTTTTTATTCCGATGCTGCTGCTACTGCTGCATACATATGTAACGACGCGATGTAACATACATATAGGGGGGGGATGGGCTGAAGTCGATCTTGCTTTTCTGCGTTCTCACACGCGCGATTTTTTTTTGTGGTTGTGTATATGGTACTGTTTTGGACGATTTTTATCGGTTAAGGAGCCGCTTCTCTTTTTTAACTACCCTTAAGGGGGCTCGCTTAACTTTGAAACTGTTTTACCGACTGTATTTTTAAAAACCTTGTTTACGTTAAATTACTTGTCCTGCGTTGTATCAATAGCATCCATGAAAGTAATTTCGAACATTAACTTCGATAAAACAGTTACTGCACCCCCTTAAATTTTTCCACTCATAGTCCAACACAAAATTTTCCTTGACGAACCTACTAAAAGAAGAATCATCAGTAGCACACAGAAGAAGTCTCCCAAACACAGTCATTCGTTTTCAGCTTCTAAAAACTTCTCCACACACCAATTCACGAAATGATATTATCTCGTAAAATCAAGCCATAAACGCCTCGTTCCATCGCGTGTCAGATTAGGGAACGAGTATATTACACACACGCGGAGGCACTCGCGTCCGTCTTGATGCGTAAAAAGAAAAAAGAAAAAAATGTGGACTCGAGGAAACTTTCCTAGAAACAAAGGTGTCGTCCTCCAACGACTCATTCACCTCGACATAACTGTAGCTTCCGGCATTATAGTCGTCGTCGAGTTAAAAATCTCTACGCGAATCAGAATAAAATCTCTATATAATAGCACTTGACTGAAATTAAAATCACGAAGGGGATATACACAATTTTTCTTCAAAAGGGACGACGACGACGACGACGAAGAAACACGTTTTCCAGGTTCGTACAACAAAAACGGGAACTATACGTCCCGTCGGCTCTCTCAGATAGTATACTATACACGATGTCTTAATAGGATTCCGATGGATGCGAGTCTCGCGTTAACAAACGATTTCTTCCGCGCCTTGGTGAAATGCGTTATTGAAAAAGTCACCGAGAAAACCGAAAATGAGTTATTGTCATACTCTCGGCCGTTTTTCCATGAAGACATATCTGTAAACAACGCATATTGTTCGATGATATATACTCAAGCGACAAGTTCTCTGCATCCTCTCTTTCTTCGAGTATATGATTATTATTATTATTATTCTTCGCGATTCAATAATCATAAAGAATTCTCGGCAACAAGTAAAATCCTCCCAATAATACATCAGAACGTATATTAAAATCCATACGGCTTCAGATATTAATGAAAGCGATCTCGTGCGTCATAAAGAACTGCATACACACAGACACGGGGCGCAGAGAATTTCTTAAATTATCATTGTAATCATCGTCATTACTCGATACGAGCACACAGAGCGATATGCAATTACCTGGGAGCTTACATGCGCCACGAAAACGTCGGGACTGCGTGTATATATATATAGAGTTTTAATAAATGCGCACCAGCTACCGCATATATGTATATATATACATGCTGCAGCTGATGGGAGATGAAGACGCTCTCTTGCGCCACGGGAGGCCGTGTGGATGATGCTTATTTAGCACCGATGCTTTATTTAATGCGCACGCGCACCTTAGGCTCGTGTTGTTATTTGTACCTTGCGGCCTTCCTCTGATTATTCCTTGTTTTTTATTTGTAGGGGATGCAGAGGATGAGTGTCGCGGTTTTGAGAAAGAAATGATCATTGGGAGGAAATTGATTGCTATTTAATGCTCGAGTTATGAGCTGTGTGTGCGTATGTGAGTCGCGTTTATGTGGAAGGTAAAAATGGAGATTCTATTAAGTATATCGAGTTTGAGATATCTCGGATTTTTACTAGGCTATTTTTTGTGTGAGTTGTCGTGCTGATTTATTATGGCACGGGACACAGTTTTTTTTCATTTAAAAAATCTAGGTGAAACATGGCAGTTATAGGATCAAGCAACGAGCCTGTTTTGGCATAGACGACTGCACACCTCTATATATACATTCTGCGTGCAGATTCTGATGAGGGAAATAGAAAAGCGCCTATGCGCCACCTATCGTCGCTAGCC
>UCOJ01001536.1:0-27506 GCA_900474305.1 Cecidostiba fungosa
GCTTTATGTTTGGTTACGACATTATGATGTATATAATTAAACCAAAGATATAATAATTCATTATAAGGGTTTAAATTTTAAGGTAACATATTAATTGAAAAAATTCAATAGATTCAGAAGCAAAAAAGTGTTGAGCGGTTGAAAAATGAGTTCAAATAACCAATCGAGTTATTTTTTGGGTTAAAACTCGAAAAAGTACTCGAAGCTTTAAGTAATATACTTATCACTGTTACGAAACAAGGAAAAAACCATAGTACACGTGTAAAAACTTGACAATCGTGGTGTTTAAGTAGATTTTTATCACCCCACACTTATTTCACAATCAAAACAAAAAACGTTCGAGTTCGACTCGCACATCCCTAGTACCGATGTCCTTTAATTGGGCTATACTATAAATTCGGCAAGTCACGTATAAATCCGCGAATTTTCCCAATATACAAAGCTCAAGTAGTAAAAGTCAGTATATAACGATCAGAAGCAGCAAAACAATAACAAGACATCAAAAATTCGATCATACACGCCTTCCAAGGACTGCAGCATCACAAACGTTTGCATTTCACAAATAGACGAATAATATAATTCTACTCGTCCGCGCGCGACGTATATACCTAACACACACAAGTACAAGAGAGACAGACCCATCCAGCAGCTCTCCGTCTTTGTCTGTCCTGCGGTAATGCGCCGCACGCGCGCACAATCTTTCTCTCTCTCTCTCTCGTTCGCCGGCGGCTCTCTCCCCGTCCTTGTCGCTCTTCCTCTCTCTCTCTCTCTCCGAGTCGGCGCAGATCGACGTGCGCGCAGTCAGCGGCTGCCTGCCCTCCAACTACGCAGTGAACGTTCGCCCGCCGCAGCCGCGTGTGAGAGAGCTGCTCTAGAGCCGATATATATTTTCTGATAATCGCGCGCAAAAACGTGCCGAAACTTGTATTATTCTCCGAATCGACGTAGAATCAACGTATATCAGTGCTTCCAAAGCCGGTGTATATAACCTTGTGTACAGATGCCTACGTAGCTGCTGCTGCTGCTTTTCCGCACCGGCCTTTTCAAAAGTGCGCGCATATACAGTGTGTTTGTGCGTATAGGCCGTATCAGCAGTGCAATTTGTTGTTCTATTAGGTGAGAAGACCTACGTGTGTTTGTGTGTCTTTCTCGAAAATGTGTTTCCTGCAACGTGTCGACGTAGTACACGATGCTTGTTTACCGGTACACCGCGCCTATGTATCTACCTATATATATTAAAGCCTCTGTGTATAACCTCGAAATTAGAGCGCGCGCTCTGGCTCCGCACTGCAGCTCGTCGAAATTCAAAAATTAGGGAGACGTATACATATTAGCTATATTATACGGTCAGCATTAGTATATAGAGGCGTAGACGGAGCCAAAAAATGAAAAGCTGGAACGCGCTCAACTATCGACCGGCTCTGCCCCTGCAGACGACGGCTCCGCCGACGAAGAGTTTCTCGAAGCTTCTCTGTCTCTCGGTTGCACCGGGATATGCACTTTTGTATTATTAATTAATTAATATAAACTAACCCTCGTACTTTTCTGTATATAACGTATTACAAGTACCTACTTTCGATTTTCAACGTTGCGACGATGGTCTCTCTGAGTCATCCGAAAACAATCTTGCATAATCGTGCTGTCGCGTAGGTATCGATGCTGCGGTCAATTGAAAGCTATTAGTGGACTCTGTACGTATATAATAGTTATTATCGCGAATATTCGGGATCACACGTCTCCCCATAATATTAAGTCAGAGTAGGGGAACTTGCAGCCGAAAGACGAACCGGCGAAATCCTCTGTATGTTCTCACGTGCGTTTTTAGCGTCAGCTTTTAGACCGGTTCTCTCTCTCCTTCGTTTTTCGACGCGAGCATTGTTTTATTGTCGCGAATTCCCGAGCTCTGATAATAACCACTTGTTTTTTCATGCACTTTCTCTTTTTTTTCTTTCGATCGATTGACAGTGATATATAGTCGAATGTCAGGTCGAAGTCTGAACTGTTGAATTTGTAAACGAATTTACTGAGGATAATAATCTGAAAAATAACGCTTTGTATAATACAAAGTGTCAGCCGTTCCAGCGCGCGGGAATTTTTTTTTCGCTCTAATTAGGTCAAAGGTAGCTTTTTAATGCGAAAAGAGAGCAATTTTTCAATTTCATATAAAAGCCCGGGCACTACAAAAACAAAGGACGCCGAGTATACCAAGAAATTTTCAGCCACATTTTTCGTGTTTCCGGCCATTGTCACATATATATATTTCACGTTGTTACGCGAAAAGAAACACAGACATTTTTACACACAAAACTTAGATGGCCGAACAGAGTTAACTGAAAATTCTGGCTTTTTTCGCCATAAATAATATTCATATTCAACGATTCGTCTCTTTTATATGTATGAAGCACATTTTACAACTCGGAGAGAGATTATTATGCATTTATATCGACTTGAAATATGCACGAATAAAACAACTGACTGAAATCGATACACACCGGCTTCGTTTCGTCGTTCGGATTGTTAAATTTTCATGCACACGCTGTAGTCTATACAGGACTGATCCATTTGATCAAACAAGTGTATACACACACACAAATTACGAAAACGACATCAAAATCAAGAGTATAATTACACACATGTATACAAGCCCTTGTTTCGCGGACACAAGTTTTCTCACGCTCTGGAACTATCGATCGCAAGATCGAGAGACTATATCTACACGTTTAGGCACGAAGGGAACCTTCTCTGGCACGAGGCCCATTCGTGATACATAAGCTGCGGAGGAGCGCGCGTGCAATTTCGATCGTGGATCATTGGCTCTGCAGTATATAGTTTCGAACGAGGCAATAAAATCCTATCCTTAATTCTTTCGGTCTTTCTCTCTCTCTCGGTGCGCGCTTGCTTTTAGTTCTTCGTACTTAAAGATGCTTTCGTTACAGCAGTTATAAGAAAGAAGAAGATGAGAGGATCGACTGCTGATTGATTGCGGTTATACGTTGGAAAAATGTAACTCTAGTGTGTGCCATTAATCGAAGCTGCTGCAGAGATATAGTGCAGTTTTTTTGTTGTTGTTATACTGGTGCTTATTGTATACAAAAGCTGATTGGCATTATGGCGGTTAGCTGACTGTAAATAAGTACACAGGATTGTGTGTGAGGAAACAAGGAGTTTAGGGGAGAGTTATTTTTCATGAACAAAGAGGAGATAAGAAACCGTCAAAATTCCTTCCTGCGAAGTAAAAGAGTCCGCCATGCTTTTGGCAGGTTAGTACATACAGACAGCAACAAATCAAGCAAATATACATATAATTATGCTATTTTCTAATGGAATATAAATTTTTAACTGACGTTTACTTCGCAAACAATATATACAGTCAGCGGTATAACGGTTATTCCCCGATGCATTACATTTATGATTTATTAGTCAGCAGACATCACGTGTTTACAAAGTATTTTCTTTGCGCGATACCGAATATTGTGCAAATGAAATTCATTTTACACCCAGTTTTTTTTTACAAGCATCAGATACATCAATAAACAGCGCGCTTTTCCAATTTGTTTTTTTTTCTGTTCGATTCGATACAGCCTCTGGGAATACAGGTTTTTAATGTTTCTCTATACCATCCGATAACATTTGCTGCGTTACGTTACGAAGTAAATATATAATACCTGTTTGCGGTGTCATTTATCCGAATATAACATTTTCCTCTGTAAAATTCAGCTATACATTTTTTTACAACTTTCCCGACCATTCGACATTCAATTATTCTCGAATAAACGCTACGTATATAAAATTAAAGTTTCAGTATAAGAGGCGATGAAAATTTAATTGTTATACCTCGATGTAATAGAACGCACATATATAAAAGGATTAAGAGGTCAATTTCTCTCTCCACGCAGGCTGTGTTTGCAGAGGTCCTTAATAAAGTAAAAGAGAGTGCTTCGTCATGGGTATTTTCGCAAGTGATTTCATTGCCATCAGCGTGTGTCTCTCACACCTCGTACACATATACACACAGAGTGAAAATCACATAGCGTGGCGAGGCGCCCATCTAGCTGATGTGTGCAGAAAAACTTACTGTGGATAATGCGCGAGAGACTTTGTATAGTTATATACGCTTAAACTTATTGCGGAGTCTTATAACGCGAATTCGTCTCGGTACGTGTATGAATAAGGTAAAATGCCCAGTATTATATGGACAGATTTTGAGGAAATTTTAGAAGCTCATTTATTTCGCATGGATAAATTGCATAATATCAAAAACTGTTGACACTAATGTTTAGCCGACACAATTATCTTTCAATTTAAACAAATCGAACCTCAAACAATGGGTTTTTATAATAAAAATAAATTTGGAAGAGTGGCATAAAACACGAGTACTTGGACGCGATTTTAACCCCAGTTAAGTAGTTGGACATTGTAATTAAATGTGCCCAACTACTACTTTATAGAAATCGCGTTTTCGCTAAAGTTAGACAATACTGAAAAAATTTGCTCTTATGGGACTCGAGAGTAGTCTTTCAAATCATCCTTGAGAATTGATTTTTGTTAAAAAGTAATCAAAATCATAAGTATATTATTAGTAATGATGCTTAAAATGCTAATCCACTTTAGTTTTTCTTGTAATGTTCTTCATTTTATCACAATAGCAAATATTTGACTGTCCATCTAAGTATAGGTCTAAATTTTCATTTTATCCAAGTATTGGCCATTTTACCTCCCTGGTATAGAAAAGTCAGCTAATTGGTGACGAAATTTCGTCACTAATTAGCTAACTTTTCTACCAGCGCTGGTAGAAATCCATTTTAACTATTGGCCATTTATGGAGCAAAATTCTTCTGCAAGGGCTATAAACAAGCTTATGATGTTAACTAAGACTTGAGCACGGATGAAACGCTTTTTCGAACAGTTCTTAAGCATTTATTGGACTGAAATTACGTAAGATATTACTCATAACACGTTACAAGCCATTTTCAAGTTTGTAGATATAGTTTTATCTAGTCAAATTAGCTAGAAATTATAGCCGAATAATGACTATCAAAGTGCTATGAATAACGTAATCGGTCAGAAAAGTGAAAAAATCAGAAAATCATTAATATCTTTACAAATCGTATTTGTACGACTCGAATTAACTGCGAATTGTATGAATATTTTAAAAAGAAGTCGATATTATAAACTCTCTGTACGTTTATTGTACAATCTGTACGATACAACAAGAAAAATCATAAATTAAATGCTCAAGAAATGTGAGAAAAAGCGTTTCATCACTATCTAGTCTTGGCCAGTTTTGGTAGTTTATAGCAATGTCTCATAGCCATTTTCTAGTTTTCTGGCCATCTAAGATATTTGGAGTTCTACCAGGGCTTAGCAGATAAAATAGTTTTTGGAATAAATGCTCACATCAAGACATCTGAATTCTGCAAAGCCGTGCAAAGAAATACACAACATATCCCCTCTCGAAAGAGGCAAAAAAGCGCAGAGGCTGCAGCACACACTGCAGAGAGGCGTGAAATATAAGAAAAGGACCGGTGCATAATATATTTTCGCAGCAGCGACGCAATATAACGTGGCGCACTTTCATTACCAGTCCGGCATACGAATGCGTTCTCTGCACACACGTTTATGTATATTGTACATGGCCAAAGTGCGAAAGGGAGAAAGAGAGCGCGACGACGACGACGACGACGACGGTCTGACGGCTCATTTCGACAGGAAACAATTCGGTCAGGGACAAAGCAGGGATTCTCCCCCGTTCCGTATCGCAGAACCGAGATATATATCCGAGACTCGATCATGTGTACTACTGCGTATCCTGACGCGAGAGATCTGTCATGATGGCGAGAGGGCACGTGTAAGCTCTTCCTTATCGGTCATCTGTGCAAATTCGATGAGTATATGTAGATATACGGCGACTTGCGTGGGTTTATATACGTATGACTGTGTGGCTCGGACGGTTTTCGATATCGGAATTGCGAAACGGCTGATGCACGACGAGAGAAATCATTACCGCTACTGGCTCGTCATGATGCTGTGAACTAAATTGGTATAATTGAAATTCGATGAGAGTGTGCTGTAATGCTGCTGGAATTTTAGATTAAATATGCGTACTCGTGGGTATTACTGGGGCCGCTTTGGTTAATTCAATAGAAAACCTCTTTTGCGCGTTATTTGCTTGTTAATGCTAATGCAGTTGTATTGCGTGGTTCGTTAATTAATCTCTAAAAAGTATACTTAAAACTTTAACAAATATTTTACAATTCATGATGTGTACAAACATATTATAAGTATTATAGGTACTCAAAACGCAGATTATCACGCATTCTAAAATAATTATAAACCAAACAATCATTTGATTATAATTATATTAAAAAAATATACATCTTTAAAACATTTAATATTTTGGCGCCATTCAACACAGATATGTCAAGTCATAGCTAATCGAATTGCACCTTTAAATGCTTGACAACATCCGATCATCACTTTTTTAACAGAGAAACATGTAGTAATTCCTACAATTCTTTTAAAAATTTCATCTTGTTCAAAATTTGTTCGTTTTGTCACAATCCCTTCAAGGCGAAAAGACTTTCAAAAACTTGTGGAATGCTTTAGAATATTCTCAAGCAAGTTTAGCAGTTTAAAATATTCCCCGTGCACTGCGAAGCTTTTCAAAAAGTTACAACGTGTTTTCTCGCTGCACAAAAGGTGTAAATAACTCGAATTTTCATTTTAAGGAGATTCTACCGGTAATAGAATTAACATTAGGATAATGATTGAAATTTCGTATACAGGTTGGTTTGTGTCTCAGAAACACTCATAAATTTTCAGGCAATTAACATGGACTCTTATAGGAAATTGCGATTTGGTTTCATTTACTTGAGTGTTAGAAAGCATTCAACATTACGGTTGTGGTTGAAAATGAATACACAATGAGCATTGTTTACCTCTCAAAAATATTGTTCATAGGCTCTGACTAATAGTAAAAGTTTCTTGAATACAGAAAACATACATTTAACCTGAAAAAAATGCGTCAAATCAGCGTCGGTATGGGACTTTTCCTAAATGATCATAGGATAAATAGAATTGTACAGTAATTATTTTGTGTAAGTTCATCTGTATAGCTTCTTCAGCAAAGTATATCTCACGAATAAAAGGGCACACATTTTGACTAGTGTAGTACCGGTAGAACCTCCTTAAAATTAATGAGACACACTGCAAAGTATATATTTCGAGTAACGACATTTTATAAATCTAAATTACATTGTGATAATAAAGTCAGTTTGTTATTTGGAACGTTTACGCATGGTTCGTAAAATGGAGCAATAGTTGCCACGTCTCTCACTCGAGGACTAATCCGTGTACTTTAGAGAGAGTTTCCTTGTAATCTTGAGAAATTCAGCATCTGTTTGACTCGTTTAGATCTCATTTAAATATTTGTATTCTGCATAATCTGCTTGTAAACATCTGCAGCTATCTTTCAGAGCTTTTAGGTATCAGTAGCAAACTCATTATAGCTCGAAAAATCTGCAAACATATTACATAATTAATACCGCCTCAAAAGATATATCACATATTGAGAGCATGTGTTGATCTGTTATACAGCAGTAGTGCTTCAAACACTGATTGTCATCTCTGCATCACCTGATCAATAATTAATTAGACAACCATAGCAGTAAACAAATTTGAAAAGTTTTCACGAATCCTAACCGATTCTCGTCTGACAGTAGAATAAAAAACCGCAAACAATTCACGCCAAAACCTCTCGAAAAACCGCATCAAAATCACACGCAGACATTTGTGAAATAAATTCCATACAAAAGCACAAAAAAATAGCTGCTACAAGAGAAAATACAGCGCAGCGCGCGTGTTTTATACATACGTGCGCACTTTCACGCGTCGCTCGCGGTTGACAACCCCTGGCCTCCCAGCCAACCTCTGCTCGACCGCTATGCGCGTTTCTCGACGAACGTTCGAGCTCACACGTATACACACACCGGAATTTATATAGGTAGTAGTGAAGTCGAGCAGCAGCAGCAGCAGCGGAGCTACGTCATCGCCGCTTTACGCTGCTGCTGCTATGCTGGCGACGACGAGCTCGACGCTATATACCTTATCGCCTTCAAGTGTAAACACGCCTTTCCGCTCGTTGTTCGCTTCTTCTCGCTCTTTCTCCCGAGGGGGGTTATAATACTTTTCGAGATGGATGATTGTGGCCCAAGGCGTAGAGGACCTTTTTTTTTATAACTTGGGGAATCCTGAAGAACTTGTGTGGAAATTTTGAAAATTTCAGCTGTGTTTGCGGAGTATACGAGCTGTGTGAAACTTTTTTTTTCTCTTTCTGTAGTGAACGTTAATTTTGCCCGCAGAAGCATTATACGTTGCAAAAATCGCGGCTCTGAAAGCAATATCGCGCTTTGGAGAAAAAGTACGCCAGTATAGCAGTTGGTTAGGAAAAAATGTTGTTATTAAAAGCAAGAATCGCGAGTTGAAAAAGATATCAAAATTATCACTATTTTTTTTTTTGTTTGCTGCACGTGTTACACGCTCTTGCTTCTGAAAATATTGAAAAAGTTACCTTCGTATACGTCGCCGAAAGTGATAAACGCGCCGTTTTTTCAACCGTATTACTTAGCAAGCTGAAATTCAAAAGCACGCGCACGATAAATCAAGTGTAACAGCGCAGATAATGAAGATAATGAATAAGCCTTAATAGATTGAAACCCATCCAACTGCTGTCGAAATATTCATACGTGTTTGAGAAGCCTTCTATTCGATATATAAAATTATACAATCGGGTATGAGATTACGGCTTATAGAGAATAAAGGAGTTTTGGCAAAACGCCTCCCCGCAGCTTTTCAGATTAGATTATATTATCAATGATACGCGGGACTGTAATATAAGGTATTTCTAATACGCAAGCGCGGAATCCATTGACACACCTATATACACCTCTCGCTGTATGAAATTATCGCTTACGATTAAAAGGATCGATTGCCTTCTTGGGTTTCGAAATTCATCTGCGGTTTATTATAAGCAGAAATGCCAATGGTTTTCTCGATAATCTCTCTCATATATGCATGTATATATACGCGTATATTATATTCCCCGCAATTACAAAATCTCTAATACATACACGGAGAGGAGAATTATATTATCTGAATATGAAATATTGAATTCGCTCTCGAGAGCTGAGTTGAAATGTTTACATTGCAAAAAGCTTGAATCGGTATAGTGATGTGTTTTGAGTACCTCACACGTGGTATAATCAATTTTCGTTGGTTATTTTGATAGCAGCGTTTTTACATTTGCAGCTTCCGAACAAAACAAATTAATCTATACAGGCGATCCGGTTTTAAAGTTGTTTGTGGTCAAATTCAAAATCCGGTACAGTGTACTGTTTAATTATTCAACATATCTATACGAGCGAGAGCTGCATTAGAATAATTTTAATTGATTTCTCTATCGCAATAAAAATAAAGACACATATCATGAAATTCAGTAGCCGAGTATGTGGTAGCGTGAAAATTCGCGACAAAGTCAATACGAGCGATGTGCCAATTTGATTAGGAATCATGACAACGGCGTCGTGCGCTCCGCACACATATTGGGGTTAAGCATCACTATTTGAATTCTCTCTCTTGCGCTTCGTCTCTCTCCTATAGCTGCTGCAATTTACTGCATAGCATCACGCACACGGATCAAGCCATAATCGCAAGCTCGAAACAATTATTCGCCAAAGCAAACATCGCGCGCTTGTCGGAACAAGAGAAGCTGCGAAGAAAAGCTATATATATAGGGGTTTAATCCGGCGCTCGATCGATCGATCATTCGGCAATTATTGTGAGACTATATATACGGGGGGACGAGTCTATCTCACGTACATACCGCTGATGCAGAATGACGCACTTGATTCCTGCGCATTTCCAGATTTTTAATGTCCTGAATATATGTTATAATCGAATGTCGTGATCTGATACTGTATTATACACGACGAGCCTTATATCTTTATGATCGCTCGCTTGAATTAACCCTATACGTGCAAATCCACGACTGATCGGAAACAACTTGGGGTCTAACAATTTTCTTGAGGGCACACCTACCAGACCACTTTTTTCAGTTTCTTTGACCATTTAAAGCAAGAAAAACCAAGTGTTCTAACCTTTTTCTACGGGTGGATGTTAATATTACTTGAAAAAGGAGTTTAATGGCCGGTTTATACCTTGGCCCAATACATAAAAAATACCAGATTTTCTATTTTAGCAAGATCTAGGATTTTTCCGACAAACTTTACCCTATCTTCAATTGCTCATAACTTTGTACCGGAGCATCCATTTTCAACTATCTTTTTTTCAAATTAAAGGTTTTTTCCTCTACTTTTCAGTTCCGTTGTCAGAAAATCTTTTCCGCGTTCGTGTACCAAGATATAAACCGGCCAGTAAACCCAACCTCTTTTTCAAGTAATATTAACAGGTACCCGTAGAAAAAATTTGGAAAAGATACGATATGAACACTTGGTTTTTCTTGCTTTAAATGGTCCGGTTTTATTTTCAACGAGCTTTCGTGCACTTTTTTATATAAAGAGCTTTAAATAAAAAGCCAAAGAGTTAATCCTCTCTCTCTGATCGATTTGCTGTAATTCGAGACGGAAGCTACTACAACTACAGGGTATTAACTTTCCGCAAAGCGTGATTTTCCCGTTATTATATAGTTTAGAGGGACGATTTAGCAACGCCTGTAAATTATCATTTATTCCAGCGGCGAGGTTATACGGACCGAGAGTAAGTGGGTGATTTTCCCCGAGCAGCAGCAGCAGCAGCGCTTTTAACCTTTTTAGCGTCGTCGCGTAGCGGGAGGGTCGGAAATTTTCCGGGGGTTTTATAATCCCGCGCTGCCGACTCTGCAGCAGCAGCCGGCTGTGCAATTTTGCAACTTCTCCCTCTCTCTCTTTTTCCGTTGATTTTGTTTTGAAAGTCTAGCCTTTGTGTTGTTCAGCGCTGGACTTCCTTCGTTATTTCCGGCTACAAGCACTTTTTTCAAATCTGCAAAGCTTGTAACTCTCTGTCGTCGATAATCACTTACAAATTGTTCAATTAAACTACGCGCTCTTGAAAAAAAAGCTCTACTCACACGTCGCGGATTGAAAAAGCAATTACACTGCAGTAGCGTCTGTATGTGCGTTTGAAAAGCATCAGCACAAGTGCGAAGCGCGCGATAAGAGCTTTAGGATATAGCCACGGGGTTTTGTTCTCCTTCCGGTGAGGATAGCTGTCGAATTACCTCGCCCGAGGACGCGAATATATGGGTGTGAATAAAGGAGCTTTAGATCGAGAAAAAAAAATGGAAAATGTATATGCTGTATGTTTCACTCGATTTGAAGTCGCGGCCTTCAAGCTCGACGCTTATATTCTCATGCAAATTAGCGAGCTTTATTTGAATAACGAGAGCTTGATGCTCCTTCGAGCATTTAGCCCGAGCGATTATATACCGATCGATATACAATCGCTTTCTCTCTGAGCTTTCGAGATTGATTAAGAATTCATGAGAAACCAAAAAAAAACAACATGGTGAATAACTGGTCTCTCAGAGAGAGCTGTGCAGCATCGGGTCTAATCTGAAAAAGCGCAAACAGCATTGTCCGTATAGTCGGAGAGAAGTCATGTGGACAGGGACGAGCTGCGAGAGAGTCGGAGCTTAGCCGAATAAAGCAGCGTGCCGGAAACACCGGAGCTGCGGGATTCAAAAGCTCGCAAGCTTCCCGCAGACGTTTTTCTCCATTTTCCCGAGACCCAGAAGCTCTGTGTATGTGTACTATTCTCGTTTTCATCCTCGAGGATTTGATTCTTCTTCGGCGACTCAACACAACTGGAACGCTTTGAATTGCAAATATTGCTCTCTCTCTCTCTCCAAATATATGTTTGCTTCATTCAATTATTTATGGAGAATCGATCGACTGGCAAGTTTAACCTGGTTATATTAGAGTCTAGCTACGCAAACATCCGATCAAAAAAACCAGCAGAGATATGTAGCGCCACTTATCTCTCGAGTTTATCACAGCACAGTGATTAAACTCTCTGGCGCTTGTATAGTGTTAAAAATGTCTCTACAACCGCAACGGTCTTATTCCGAACAAAGCGTTATACGTATATACACACACATCAACAGGAAGACTCCTAGCTCGAAGACAATGAGCACTCGGCAGAATACATTGACCTCTCGAAAATGGCAAACACATTTTTTTCCATCACACGGCTGTATAATACCCGTACACGAGAGAGAGAGAGGTATCCAGTTCTGCGCCTCTGATGAAAAAAGCAAGCATATCTCTCTCTGTCTAGTTGCCCGTTACACTAGCCTCCTTCCCCTCGTGCGCGTTTGGGACGTCGGTGATAGGATCGCTCGGGTAACAACTGGAGCGTTCCTCCTTTCTCTCTCTTTTGCGAGTGTAGTGAGCAAGTTCATTACCTGGACTTTGCACTCGAACGAGATTTTGAAGCCAGAGCGCTGGACCAGAACGATATCTCTAGTCGAGATTCTCTTATATACACTGAGAGAAGAGTTTGGTTGAATCAAATATCATTTGTTAACTGTTAGCAAATATTCGATTGGGTATGGCCGAATGAATATTTGGTAACAGTTAAAAAATTATACTTTTGAGAACCAAATCATATATTTGTAGTTTGATCGCCTAATATATTTAAATTCACGCTTCGTTAAAGATAATATATCCAGGCAATTTGGAACTCTGTTGATCACACACTCATCATAGGCGTGATAATGCGTGAGTGAGAGCATTTATATAGACGAAAAATCCATGTAGCAGACTTGGCTGTTATCGCAGCCACTACACGATGCTGGAGCATTTGGCTTCTAGCATTTGACACTAACGACTCGTATTGTATTCCTAGTTGTTACTTATTCCTCTATTGAACATATCATTATAGTTTTACAATTGTAAATGCTCAATTTCGGTACATAATAACAAGGTTGACCTCTAAAAACTCAGTCGGTAACGTGGAACTTCCAGATTTGATAGTAGTTAAGAAATATTCAGTACAGTAACAGAATGATTCGTATGGAATTTCAAATAAATTGATTTGGTTGGTCCAACCAAATCCTTTTCTCAGTGTACTCAGCTTTGATATAAACGAAAATTGAATTTGTATACTTTTTCTACTTTACTATAACGCCTTCAAATTAGCTTGCGTGTCTACGCAGGTAGAGAGCTTTTTTGCCTCTCTCGGGAGAATTAAGACGCAAAATACAAACTCTCGTGCTATATATACAGCTCTTCGTTTGTAATACAAAAGGGACGCAGGCTAAAGGGAAGATTCTGCTGTTGCCGCAGGATCGTGAGTTTTTAAACTACACTCTGCGAGTGTGCGTAAGAGAGAGAGGCTGCGTATATATATAGAAGAAAGGGAAAAAAGAGGAGAGGGCATATGGGGATCGGTTCTGTTATTTGGCAGCTGTGGAGCGCGCGTTGGCGCACCTCTATATAGCACAAACTGAGGGGCAGATGCTTCGACTCAGCCGGCGCCTGGGCCTGAAATGGAGAATCAGTCGTTCTCGGCGCTTTTAATTTTGCCCGATATATTACCGCAGCGCACTGAATATTTTATTCTATATATCGACGAGAGAGAGAGAAAAGTTTTTGCAATACTACCGGGGTCGCGATGTTTCGAAGCTTTTGTCAATATATTACAGCGTGCGAGGGTGTGTGTATGTAATTCCAAGAGTTCACGGCGTGAAACGAGCAGTATACATGAACTTTTTTAGCCACAGTAGCACAGCAGCGAGTGAATATAGAAAAAACCGAGAGGAAAAATGAAAAGTCAACAATAGGTCGGAAATCAAGCTTCTCTCTCTCTTTCTCGGATTTACGTTGCTCCTCTCGTCAACGTCTCCTTTGCGTTTTAAACTCTATATACATATACACGCTCGCGCGCAATGCTTTGTACACAAAAGGGGTTATATAGGGACGACGTTGAGAAAGGCAGAGGAGAGAAAGAGAGAAAACGTTAAACGCCCGGCTGCAGTCGCTCTCTGCGCTGCGGAGAAAAAGGAGTAGAGTAGAGAATACGACTCACTGCTCTGTGTGTATGTATACCCGCAGCCAAGTGGTAGGAATAACGAGAAGCACCTTATGTCCACTGCTATGCTGCGATAATACGACTAACGTCTTTTATACTTTCACGTTAGATGCCGCAAGAAAATTCAACAACCATACGTAAAACTTTTCCTTAATTAAAACCACACACTCAATAAGCTAATGTGTGTGTATCTTTCTTTTAACGCCCTCTCTTAGACGTGCATTAGGTCGAAATTAAACTCGTATATATATAGCTTTTAAAGCGCAACGTAGCAGTAGTCGACGATTTAAAAAGGAGGGGAAGAAAAAGATACGTGTATAAAAGAGACGACGATGATTCAGAATTCAGAGTGCGTTTTGCAGCCCTACTGCGCGGAGAATTTCCACTGCAGCCACTAATACATGCCTTTTTAGCTCTTTATATATATAATATGACGTGGCTCAACGTTTCGGAAGTAACGCGCGCGCTCTCGTATATTTAAGTCTGTCCAAGTTTGAATTAAAATTTTCAACGCAAGCGTGTTTTCGTTTAATCTTCAAGAAGAAGAAGAAGGCGGGAGTCGAGTCTCTCGGAGCTGCTGCACAGATAAGATTAACATATATATATATTCGATGGGCAGCAGTAGCAGTAGCACAATAACTGCGTCGCTGGAAATCGAAAAATATATACTTCTGGCCGCGTTCTTTTTTTTCGACTTATACTCTGCTGCATACGCCGACGGAGAATCGGCTTTTATCTGAGCCCATTATAAAAGAGCAAAGCTGAAAAGCGGTATCTATCAGCGGAAAAGCGTATATACGTTATTCGACGGCTGCTGCTTATCGGTCGCTCGCTTCCATCCGGTTTTCTGCTGCTGCTGCTGTCGGGGATGCGACTCTCTGTGTATGTGTAACCCATAGGAATTCTCTTATACCTTCCGCGAGACGACTTCTCTTTCTGCCCTTTTTTTCTGCAGTCGCGAGTTATAAGACGCTCAGATTTTTTTTTCCGTGTTTGTTAACTCTTGCTCTCTGTTAAATGCGCTTTGTTAAAAACCAGGAATGTTTTTTCCGAGCTGTGGAGTGGCATATCGATTATTTGTTTGTTTTTATTCCACTGAGTGCGCGTTTACATCCTGAACACAAGCGCACTTGAGAGTATATAAGCTAAAACGTATATAGATACGCTTCACAGTCGATTGATTTCTGCTGTATGAGCTCGCAACAATATATACAATGAACGTAGCGCGAGTTACGTAAGCCGTGTAATACCGATTTAAACAAGTATATCATAAGGCAAAATGCGTACTTGACGTGCATTTATAAAAGTAGCGCGAGAGAGCGTCGTAAACATCGAGATTAACCTCTGTGTATCCCGATGACTATCAAACTCCTTAAGGGGAGGTCGGGTATTTAGTATTTCAAATGCCAAAAAAAACTAAAAGTCGGAATGACATTTTCTTTTGGTAGAATGATTCACTTATCTCAAACCTATGGCGCTCTGGTCTTGGTTTTTCATTGCAAGCTTTATTCAAAAAGTTATAGGGAATTGAAAAACAGTGCTTTTAGCTCCGACATCCCCTTAAGGAGGTCTCTCCTTGTTTACGTTAGACTGAATTACTTAAAAATGCACGTAGTAACAGAAGCTGACATTTCACACAAAGTTTCTTAAGGTTCTAAAAAATAAGTTCTGTAGTTTTTTTTTATTCATTTCTCTGCATTTTTTACAACATCGCAATATATGCAATCACCTGCTTTTTGCCGAGTCCTATAACAGCCCGTGTATAACCTGCAAACTTTGAAGTCAAATATTATCGAAATTCAGTTGGTAACAAATGTTAAGAAAAATCAGGATCGTTTCGAATTCACTAGACAAACATATTCTCAGTTTCATTGAATTCTCTGCATCTTAA
Organism: Cecidostiba fungosa; assembly: GCA_900474305.1. Lineage (NCBI taxonomy): Eukaryota > Metazoa > Arthropoda > Insecta > Hymenoptera > Pteromalidae > Cecidostiba > Cecidostiba fungosa. The sequence goes on from UCOJ01001536.1 coordinate 15,977, forward strand.
CCACCTTAAAATTATGGTTGTTTTGTTGACTTATTTTTGTGCAAATCGAATGTTATATTTATTTAAAAATATATAAAATATATGCACTCTTATATTATACAGTAAAATCTGCAAAAAACATTTTTGGAGTTTTTTTGATGACGTTATTTTTACCATAAGGGTCTATACTATAGAAAACATGTGTTTTATCAGCTATCTCAGGATTCCGACTTACCGGAGCATCGGATTTGACCAAACCAAGTCTCATCCTGTATGTTATGCGTATAGTTCTGATACGAATGTAGGACCTTAAAAAATAAAATCCCAGTAAGAAGTTATAGCTTCGGAAAATCAAAATTTAATTTTATTAAGAATTTTGGTTTTATAATTAATGCTGTATCTTTTTACTTAGATTTTCATTTCCAAATTACCACATTCATATCAGAACTATATGATCAGAAGATACATAACATACAGAATAAGAGTTGAATTAGTCAAATTCGATATTCTGGTGCGTCTGAATCCCTGGGTGGTTAACAAAAACCACGTTTTCTATGGAATAGCTGTTTATGGTAAAATGATGTCATAAAAAAATCACCAAAAAATGTTTTTTTGGAAGTAGCAACTATAAGAAACTAATTTTTAATTCTTGCTAAATAGACGGTATTAAAAATTCTGAAATAATAAGCAAAAACATGCCTGAGAATTCTTAACATTTATAAACACAGCATTTTGCTACGCATTTTGAACTGCCGCAGCTACTCTTGATGAAACAATACTTTTGAATTTTATAGGTGGCCAAATTGTAGATTTTTTGTCTAGTTTTCAGTTATTTCAATAAAAATAACGTATTATAAGTTGTTTTAAAGTTGCGAATCGAAGAAGTGTAATACCCTGTTTATTTGACGTTTTAGCTCAAGCAGACCATTTCTCGATAACAAAGGCCCATTAGACAAAAGTAATAGCGGTTCATTTGATGTTTAGGTACCAGAAATCAATTCTCAAAGTTGCAACAAAATCCGTTTCCTGAAGGTTATGGACTCTCCTTGTAAGCAAAACGCTTCGTAGTCATTAATAATGTTTTTTCTCCATCCTGTAAATGCCCTAGGTTGTTCTTGGACTTAGTTCAGACTATTTTACCTGAGTTATAGAATAAAATTAAATATGCCCAAGTGATATATATTTTGAAAAATTGCGCCTTTACTCTTTGAAACGTCTATATATGCATATTCCAAAAATCAATTTCAACAACAAATCGTATTAATTCAGCTTAAATTGAACGATAAATTTTACGATTCCCTGTCGAATTGATCGAAGCCGGTATATTAGCAACATCCTATGGAAATACTCACCTGTGTCCTAATTACGACCGATCCGTAAAACTGCCAATTTCCTTCATTCTCCTCTCCATCTAACCGTGTATAATACCACGCAGCCGAAGGAAAGAATTGTCTAGAGACACAGAGGAAACCGAGCGCCGCGTGACGGGTTAATAAAGGGCCTCTCTCTATCCTCAGCAGCATTATTATTACGAAGAGAGACACAAAAAGACTAGATATAGAGCGTTATAAGGCCCGATTCCAAACGCACGCGCGGATTCTCGAAATTTCGTGGGCTGCAGCAGCAGCAGGTGCTTTGCACACACTCTCTTTCCCTCCTCCTTCGCCGGCTGCTGACAATGCGCCCGTGGCGCTTTCCACTGCGTCTGCGTCTGTCTGCGCGCGCGCGCCTACAATAGCTTCGAGCTTGGCATTGTCTGATACTGCTGCTGCTGCTGCTGCAGAAAAGAAATCCGTTCTCCCTCTCTCTCTCTCTCTGTTATTACGGAAGGAAAGATTTTCGATTATATTATGGTCTCTATAACATCACACGTATATGACAGAAAATACTAGTCGAAGGTGTAGGTGCATAATAAATATACAAGTGCGTGGTGTGTTCTCACGGACGAATGACGTCATCCACCACCGTCTCACAGCCCCTATAGTTCACTTGCGTTATATACATCAGAGAGAAGAAACCGGACGACTGAGAGAGGGGCGCACAGCAGCTCCACCACCACGCAGGACTTCCCGTATGCGCCTTTTCTCTCCTTCGCATATCCTGTCGCTGCGCACATGCCTCCCTCTGCTACTACTGCTGTTTCATTCGGTTTATTACAGAGTGAACGCGTGGGGCTTTGGTTACGCGACGGTGGGGCACGTGGAGCTGCGATGCTGACCTTCGGCTCCTCTTTTACCCCCTTTCTTTGAAAGGACGTGGGAAAAAAGGCTTCCGCGGACTCCTGATTTCGCGACGATTGTTGTTTCGAAGCTTCTAATTTCATAAGAGCTCCCTGGCAGAAAATTCACCAGATTCTGGCCAGAATTTCTGGTCAAACTTTTTAAATTTTAAATTTAATGTCGTGTTAACATTTGTTGGACAGAAATTCTGGTCAGAATCTGGTGAATTTGCTACATTTTGGCTGACTTTCGCGATATCGTTACTAATTAAAATGGAGTTCGAGAAACGGTTTAGAGAAAGGGTCGTAGTAAAAACTTTTATAGCTCTCATCCCTTCGGATTGATCTCGTTTTTCAAGTACACTTTCAAGAAGAACGACATCACCCCATTCTGGGAAAAGACCTGCGTTCGTATCATTGTTTCTCGGAAATACCAGTGAAACCCGATAGCGGGGAAACCCCACAGAAAATTTTCACTACTCTGTTGGGGAAGAAAAGCTGATCGCCGTGGGTTTGCCCCTGAATAAAATACGCCTTGAATTTAAATCGATTCTATTATAGTATATAAGCTATTACGACTCAAAGTGTTTACCCAAAACTCATGTTTTTTTCTCTCTTTCTGTTTCAGGTGAGTCTCAATATTTAACCAATCAGTTCTCGAGGAGAGTTCGTAAGTTCAATTCTCGATTATTGCAGAGTATATAATAGCCAGAGGACTTTTTCCCTTTGAAAAGCAGCGAAGAAGAAAATCTATAATAACAAGTATAAGGTCTCGTGTGCTGGGCAAAGTCAAACATCGTCGGCGGTCGTTTTAACATTATAATTCAATAGCTTCCCCCCTACCCTCTTTTGCCTCTCCGTAACAGTTCTCGACGGACAGATCTGCAATTCAATGATCTATAATAGTTCCAAATGCTCGAGTACTACTCTGTGGTTTGCCCCAGAAAACGAGAAATGGATGCATATTGCTCGCTGCTGAATTTCTCTCTCTCTCTCTTTCATTCCTTCAAGCTACTCCAATTACTTAAAAATTCTATTAGTTTTTATCGCGTTGCTGCTGTTGATTAAGCGAATTTATTAATAACCAAGCGCTGCTGAATAACTTGTGACTCGTGTCAAGTGTGCAGTGCTTAACGAGTCAATTATAAATTACGAATATGCATTCAAGAGTGCAAGTTAACAGTCAAAAATTTTAACTATTTTTCGGATGAAAGCGTAGACAAAAATGCATTTTTCTTACTCACCGCCAGCAGTTATAGTTCATGAATTTATATATAATGTGTGCGAGCACATGCAGATAACACGTGCGGCTTTCGTCGAAAAATGCGTTTTACAGCATCCGCATTCACGTGGATTCATCAAACGCTATTTTCTGCTAACCACAGCTACATAAGAGGAAAACGTATACGAGTTAATCACTTGCGTGTGCGAAAAGATATTTTTTTTTTAATATCGCGATACTTTGATTGCTTTTGACCCAAACTCTTTTTAAAGGTCAGTTAATCAGAGAATCTGGATCGAACGCAATTTTTAATCTCCGGCTACATTGGTCCACTTTGCGCAACACTCGGATTGTTGCGGTTTACTTTTTCAATTTCCAAAGCTGCAATATAGTAGCCGGAATATTCCGTAACTCGCATTAGTAAATTCCAAAAGGTCGAAAAAGCCAGTGAAATCAATAAATTACGCGTCTTTCTCTCTCTTTCATTCTCCGTCTGCAGCAGCAGCCTTTCTCCTCTGGTATACAGCAACTGCTGCAGCAGCAGCAGCACCGGATTCGCCTCTCGCTCTATTTGCGTCTTCTTTCGTTATATCTGTGCGCTTCGCTTCCTAGCAATTTTTCCTCGCTCTGCTCTTTTTGCATATCAGCTTTCGCTTCTCTCTCTCTCTTCCTTCTTTTTCCTCTCCCTGATTCGATTTTCGCTTCGCTTCCGCCGCCGCTACTGCACTCTACACAACTTTCTTTTCGGTTTTCATCCGCGCGCGGCGGCCCTTTTCTTTCTTTCTCTCTTTCGTTTCTGCTTTAATTTTTTATACGCTCAACTCTCGACTGCTGTATGCATTCATATTCATAGATTTTATATTTCTCTGCAGTGTGTCTCTCATCCGTTATACACGCGATGAAATAACGGTTATTCCTATATATAGATGCATTACACTATACACTGCCACAGACACGCACACACACACACTACTTTCTATGCATGACTTGTCATTCGAATTATCGCTGGGTTGCGTAATAAAATATAAATCAGGCGCTGCATAAACGACCTCGATATTCCGCGCAGGCATTATTACATCCGCAAGGCGAAGAGTCACTTATATACAAAATATATAGTTAGGATCTTTTATTTCGAACGATCCGAAATAAAGCAGATCAGTTGCTGTGTGGCCATCAGTCCGCAATTACGACTCATTTCCCTTTGCAGCAGCAGCCCTACATATCCACGTCGTTAAACCCGATCTTTCTTCCTCCAAGTATCAGGACCGAGAGAAGAAGAAGAAGAAGAAAAATCGAGTCGAGATATCGAACGCGCTTACGGTGTGTAAAAAGCCACGACGGGGACAAAAAAAAAAGAAGAAGAGGAAGAGCGGAAACCGAGCGCTATTATTTCCTCCAATCATTTCCGGCCACTCTTGTTGTCGCCGCTACAACCGCTGCGATACAATTTCGTGTAGAGAGGAATTTCGAAGGGGAAAATTCGACTCTTAAACGCGCCGGTGTACTATTATTGCTTCCCTCCGCGTCGCTACCAATTTTTTTACAAGAAAAAACCGGAGTGGAGGAAATCTCGTATAAATGGATTATACACGCGCGATTCGTTGCGCACATCACGTGAACGCAATAATGTAAAATCCGGCTGCAACTTTTTCACGAGTATATAGCTTAATGATCCTGAATGAAGCAGTAAACTCGATGAAATCATTAGAAGCAAATACATTTTACCTTATTTTTCACTGCAGTTTAGTAGCAGGCCTCCATTACTTATTGAACATGATTGAACTAATTATAGATTACTGGATTTCACGAGCGCCCGCCGCCGCTGTTATTATGGCGCTCTGGACTATAAATACGGCAATTTTACTACTCGAAGATCAAACTGACCCACTTGAAGGCGTTTACTATCCGATTCCCTAAAATCATTGTTTCTCTCGATTCCGAGTATTAATAGCTTCGGGCTGAGTTTCTAACTTCAGAAACCGCTGAGGCTTACTCTTCTTGTGTATATACACATCGAATACAAGTTTACAATCTAGCGAGATATCACTGTACAATCGATAGATGAAACGACAGTAGCTATTCCGTAGATATTTTTATGAAAATAGCCAGCCTTATTACACTCCACAACTACCCAGAAATAAGAGCGTATTCCTCTCGATATCGGTGAAAATTATCTCGCGAAATTGTATTACGTATTCAAAGCCAATAACGCCGGGCATATAAATGAATCTACATTATTTTTCTCGCTGAAAATAACCGTCCACGATTGTCATCGATGAAGCAGTAAAAATGTACATGCACTTGCGGGTATTACATACAAAACGGAACAAGACATCAGAGAGAGAATATCACGAACAGACATCGTGGCTATAAGTTAATGAATGCCAAAGGAGATAGTGGTAGTAGCTGCTAGGCGCATAACGACGTCGTTCTCGATTAATTTCTACTTAATGCTATATTCATCAGCCGCAGCAGCAGCAGCTCGTGCAGCTATGGTTTTCGGAAGTGTCCATTATAGAGCGTTTGATTTATGTAACCGAGCTTCTCCGGGGACAGGCTTTGCATAGCCTCGAGACGTCGGCGGCGAGGTGAGAGAGAGAGAGAGAGAGAGAGAGAAGTTCCTTGATCCATTACCTATTAGCCGGATGCATATACATATACGCGCGGATATCACAGGCAATATTGCAGCAGCAGTAGTGTTAGGAGCCAACGATCGGGCTTTAATCTCGAGCCGACTGATCTAGTTAACGACTTGCAGGCGAATTAGGCCAACGAATTCAATGTCCGAGATTCTCTGACCTGTGAGCTCGATCATCTTCGATTGATTTCTTTTTCTTTTTTGTATATTTATTAACCGCAACCACGACTTTTACTTTCATTTTTAATCAAACTCTCTCAGAGGATAGAAGAGAGAGCAGCTCTCAGATCATCATCATCATCATCATCATCATCACGTCCCCCTAAAATTCTCATCCGACACCGACGACGTCAACAGCCCTGCTATTTTGGCTGCGTGTCGTCTTCTTCATCACCATAAAGCGTGGCAGCAGCCCTCGTTCAGCCCCATTGTCTTCACCCCCCAGGAGACTGATGTGGCAAACCGCAACGTGCAGTGTCACTTGCTGCGTAGAAGCGACATAATCGCCGAGTCACTTATCGCTACGTGGAGTATCTGACTCTCTTTATACTCCTTTTCGGTGGTTGGATATTTAGACTACTGATGACACTTTCCTTCTAGGTATAGAATATAGCTGTTTCTCTCTCTCACAATCAGATTTGTGTATTGTATCTATATTTGCATTGAAATGAGCATAGCTGCTTGTCTAGTCTTGTTGATGTTATAATTGTAACAAGCAATCCGGAGAGTTGCAGTCTGCAGACGCAGATGCTGAGGCACGCGTTTTGCTTTGGTAAACAGATCAAAACAACGCTATATGTGCATTTGAACCTATTATGAGCCGTTGCTGCTGTATATAGTCATGTCGGGTGTACGTACACATTAGCTTACATCAGCAGCCGGATATCGCAATTAGATATATAATAATCCTTGAATCATGTGTTTCACTAATTGATTTGCATTTATATACAAAGGCGTTACGTAGATCTACTATTTGACTAATATATCCATCCAAAATCGATAGATATATTGTGGGCGGAGATGCCATATCAGTGTGGGTATGATGCCATATGGCACATCCTACTCTAAAAAAGGGAGGAATCATCGTTTTATTTGTTATCTGATTGGTCGTCGATTGGCCAATAAGATTAATCACACGGGCAGTAACTCGATCGAGATAGATGGCGGCACGTGCGTGATTGTTTGTTTCTAACCTAAAAATTGCTAATACATTTTATGCTATTTTTAAAATGCATTATTTTATATATTATTTCTACTTATTTCATTGATATAGTAGCTATGCCAGCCCTTTATAAATGCGCAAAATTCATTAATTGTGGCATATTCACTCCTCACCCTATTTTTGTATACAGTTATCTTTTGAATTTTAGAAATTATACGCGAATGAAACCTGATATACTTATATACCGTCAACGTTTATAATTAATCGCTGCGCTTGACATACTTTTTGAGACTAGAAGATACAATTTCAGCTGCAAATTTTAAAAGAGAGACCACATCTCGTGAATTTGTTCAACCTTACGCGTGGGTGATCTAAGCAAAAATACCATCACCGAGTGCTATACTTTTCTGTGTATATTATACTTAATCAAGAAAACGTTACTTTTTTCTAGCGCGTGAAACCGTTACACTAAGATATCTTTTGCTCTCCTTTATTATGTCCTGATTGCCAGGGTTATATATTAGCATCGCGAAAGCAGCGACGAGTTTGCTTAATCAATCTTTGCGACTGTATCCTACTCTAAAAAAGTTATGGTAATCATGCGTTATTCGTTCTCTGATTGGCTGTTCGTTTTTGTGATCGATCTTTTCAAAGGTATCATATTTACTAACTTCAAAAGTGATAATTATTAAAATATGATAGCAAGAGGTGTATTTTGTTATTGTTGCGAGATTCCCAATTTTTTCAAATCAAAATTCTAAGCTTATGCCACTAAAAGTTTTTACTAAAAACTATTGCGAACCTAAACTTAATTTTGATTTGTGCGTAAGTGTGGATATAACTGCAATACACTGTAAAACAAGCATCAGTTTTGAACTGGCTTTTCCCCTTTGTAGTCCGGTGGCTTATGGTTTTTGGGGTGAGGAATCGTATTTTGATGATTACCAAGCCCCTAGAGATGGTTCAATTTTTTTGTTATAAATAAATTACTGATTTACAATAAACAAAAAATTACTTTTTGCAATTAAAAAAAATTACATTACATTCTTTAGGTAATTTTAAATCGAAAGTGTTTTTACACATTTTTTCGTAAAATTGATACAATTTGAGTAAAAAAAATATAAAATTTTTATCTTTTATTACTGTAAATCAGAATAAATATTGATTTTTTACCAAAATAATATACACTTTACGAAAAGAATTCGTGCGAATACTTTCGATTTCAAATTATCTAAAGAATGTAACACAATTATTTTAAATGACAAAAAGTATCAATTTTGTTTATTGCATATCAGTAATTTGTTTATAACAAAAAAACTGGACCAACTAGGGGCTTGGTAACGATCAAAATCGAATTCCTTACATAAAGAGCCGTCAAAGCATTGAGGGAACTTTGAAATGGTAACTCAAACCCCACCAGCTACCAGACTACTGCTTAAACTCTCCAAATCTTTTGCCGACAGGTGGCGTACTATTTCCCTCATCCGAATTTGCGCGCAGATATTATATATAGCGGTATCTCGCTTATGCCAAAACTGTCTTAATTGTTCTACCTGCTGCTTAGGCTGCTCATCCTATAACTGCCTAAGACTCCCGAGACAATGCATAATTCTATATTTTATGAAAACACGTGTGCTTAGTACAACTATATTATAATAATATATTGAATATGATATACATATAAATTTGCTAAATAAACCAAATTTAATTTAATAGTCACCAGTCAGCAGACACTAAGAGAGAAAGAGAAAAAAATTCTTATATCTCAGCCCACGAAAACCGCACGAAAACCTCAGCGCAACATGATGAGCTCTCGCCGCAGCGAGAAAATCAAGGCAGCAGCGCCGTCGAGGAAGAAGTCTGTGGCGGCTGCACTGACGTGGTAGTTTCGCGCCCGCCACGTATACATACACACGGCCTACACACACGCAGTAAGAGAGAGAGAGAGAGAGAGAGAGAAAAACGCGCTCGTGGCACTGCTGCTGGCGGCGGCCTTGCTATGTCGTCGCAGCACGCGCGATTCGCCCGAGCGGCGCCTTATACTCCTCTCCCTGTAACACCGTCAGTCTCGAGTGTAGAACCTGAGCTTCTTCTTCTTTTTCTGCCTCTGCAGTATATACGCCATGAAATTAGCCGATTAATTCGGGCACTTAGCCGAACTGAGTTTATATATTCTTTTGTCGCAATTTGCGATTTACTTTTTTTTTGTCGAGAAAAATACTACTAACACTTGTTCATATATAACACCTCCGGTTAAGCACTTTATAGAGCTTGTACGCGATTGAGAAACTTGGCGAACCGAAGAAACTAAAGTTACCTACCTACGCTGCTAAAAGTTACAACGCGCGCGCGCGCGTACACGAGATTTATTCAGAGAAAAAAAAAGTGAGCGCCGACAGGTAGTAGTAGGTATACTCCAGATACAGCAAATACTTTCCTCAATCTTTCAGCTGCGGGAATCTCGCTCGAAAAGTTGAGAAATATATTTTTAAAACTATCGACTCGTCGTTCTCTCTCTCTCTTTCTCTGCAACATAGTGTAAAAGCTGCGATACGATCTTGTTGAATAGCTGAAACAAGTATAGTTACAAGCGAGAGCTATAGACACGCGTTTAAACAACATCTCGGTCTGCAGCTGATATGTCCTTTGAATGTTTCTTCTTTATACAAAGTATACCGTATAAATAAACATTATTGGAGGATGAATCGATCCTCATCGCAGATATACGAAGAGAGTTGGTAAATCGAACGGGTTCGTTAAGCATAAAGGTTATAAAGATTTAATAAATCCAGGATGTATCCCGATGATAACAACACCGAGAAAATTCAATTTAAAGAAGAAATCGTTTTCAATCGGCTAATTGCATTCTCCTCCGACCTCCTCTTTTATCGAGTTATTATCATCATCATATCCAAAGTTCGCTATGCTAATTATGTTTCTTTCAATAAAAACTTTTCTCCGCTGTATATAACGCAAAATATCAGTTACATTTCTATCGGCGCACTGCTGCTGTTGTATATCCGCCAGAAAAAGAAAGAAGAAGAAGCGTCCCTTCGTTAGACTTAAACACCTGCAAAACGATAATTGGAATCCTTAAGCCGGCTATTCAGCGACGCGGAAGATTTTTTTTTCACTCGCTCGGCTTTCTCTCTTCTCAGCAGCAGTGCACGGCTATCGAGTTATATCTCTCGACTCCGCGCCTCTCCAAGTTTTTCCTTCAAGAGGAAAGACGTGCGCGCACACACACATACACGAGTCTATCGGATTTATCGTCTTTCCGTCGACCCTCGAACAGTCAGTCCGCAGGTGGCAAGGAAAGCTACGATGCAGCCAACTTTTCTCATTGTGTCTGTCAGTCTCAATAGCTTCTTTTTTTTTTGTTGGATATATTCACTGATAATTATCGCTTATAGAAATGCAAACAGCAAACAACTGAAACGGAAAATATTTACAGCGTGGAATGCCATGGAGTACATAAAACCTGTGCAGCTCCGGTGTACAGGGCAGCAGTTTTGCCGTTGAGAATTGCACAGGAGCGCGATTATTACAGTTACTTTTATCGCCGCAGCTGTTTACGATAACACACCACGCTGCTGTACGTACATCCTCGTTTTTCCTCATCTCTCGCCTTGCGATTTTCACTTCTTCCTCTCGTAATTAAAGAGCTGCTGCTGCTGCAGTTGCCACCGGCGCAGACTATACTGTCGGCTTCCGCGAAGGAAATTTACTCGGATCGCCGAGAGTTCATTTTCACTTTTGTCTGCTACACTCTTGCTGTTTTTCTATCCCCCGCCGACACCTTTTTTTTGGCACGCGTTATGTGCTCCTAATGACTTGTTACGAGGATCCGAGATTTCCTGCTGCGTTGTGCTTTTATTTTCGCTTGTTAGTATTGCTGCTGCTGATGCTTAAAGGTTTTCGAGAGAAATCGCTGAAGCTTTTGATAGAGTGCGATGACAGACAAGTGGTTTGAGTTAAAGTGATTCATTATTAGGCCCTCTTGTAGTCACTTTCAAGAGCGAACTTTTTTATACATCGCTTATGATGCGTTATAGTTATGAGAGCCTTAAATTTAATTATTGGCTTGTCTCTCGGGGCTGGTTTAATAATTTTCTAAGCCGTTTTAACCCTGGTAGAAATTCATTTTAACAATTGGCCATTTATTTATTTTTTTTTTCCTCTTGGCCTAGTACACACGTGGCCCACATTTTTAACTGAGCAACCTCTCCGGTGTGGGCATCTTTCAGCCACTACACCTTGTTGGTTAAGCCAACAGTCTCTGCCCTTTTGACAGGGCATCGGGTCAGTTAC
>UCOJ01001537.1:0-27453 GCA_900474305.1 Cecidostiba fungosa
TTATTATTGTTAACAATACTTTTATTTAACCGATACACGTTGAAAATTGCAATAATAATTCAATACTATTATATTTAATCGGGATACTAATTGTTAAGACGCGGCGACTTTGAGCCAAGGATTCTTTTCTCTCAGTGGCACACAAACGTATACTGCAGTCTCTAATACCTGGAACAAAAGTTAACGCGACACTGGCCTTGCGCTGGAACTATTGTTACTCAGCATAGCATTGTGTGCAATAACTAGCGGTGCGGAGATCGAGAGAAAGAGAGAGAGAGAGCAGAGACTTAATTTGTATAGCTGCCGCGTGGAGAAATCAAATGAAAATTCGCGCAACTCCAGATCAATTAAATCGAATACACAGAGGCGAGCTTTGTTCTAGTTGCGAAACGTTGGAAAATTTGAGACACCGATGCAGCTGCAACGGCATACGACAAAGCTGCTCGACAGAATATCAAATTAAAGGTGTGAGAGAGAGAGAGAGAGAGCTGAAGCGGTGCACATAACTTCTATGCAGCCAGCATCGATCCTCGCTGTCCTCGCACAAAAAGTAAACGAACAAACGAAATGTATTTGATTGAGCATCCGTCAAACCGATGACAATCGCTTCTGTCTCTTCGCTTGTACATGTATCGTCGGCACAGTCTGACATGTCCAGCTGATGCTGACTAAGCCAAACTAGTCCAATTATAATTTGCCAATTAAAAGGCCGAAACTGTTTTACATACATCCGTGATGGAAAACATGTTTCTATAATATGTACACTCTCGCGAGAGTAAAAATTTCCTTCTAGATTACAAGAGCCAGCACTTCAGTCGAGCATGAGAGGAAAATGAAATTATTACTTGCGCCTTCGTGGCTCCGTTATTAAGTTATATAACTCTGCATTTCCATAAGCCGAGCGCTCACGCAAGCAAATTTTCATCCTAATCTGCAACTTGACTTCTATACCTGTAGTTCAATTGAATTCCCTCGCAATCTGTTGGTTTCAAACCCGGCCGCATTTACATGTGCTTATATATTTGATATAGGCCTTACCACTACTACCTGCAGAGCAATATCTGCGTGCGGTTTCCCGCACTAAATCGATCGAGTTGTTATATGTACGTATATGTATTTGTTTTATCGATCAAGCGAAATAAAAGATTACGACGCAGTAGGTGGGTACGCGTGAGGAGTGTGCATCAGGAAAATGATCCGAAGAATTATTATTATATATATAATAAGGTGTACGAGAATGAAGCAGATGCTATGGACGAACCGAGCTTTTATATCCGGAATGACGCAAGGAGAAAATGGATCGGCAGCGGCGGCGTCGATGGAAAAAGCAAACTGAAATGATCAAAGTAGCAGAAGCTCTAAAAGTGGATAAACAAGAAAGGAAGAGCCGGAGTTGGTATAATAGGGTGTGGCGCGCACGTGGCCGAACAGGCGTCGCCGCCGCCACGTGATAGCCGCCGGAAGAAAGTGTATACATATAACGCTGCGCACATCACACACAGTACAGGGGAAGCATCGTGTCGCCGGCTGCAATTTCAGCACGCGCAGCGCGCGCCCAATCGTGACTTACTTCTTTAAGCGCGCGCGTTCTCTCTCTCTCTCACTACACGATGGGTATATATTTATACATAAACACGCGCGTGTGTGAGTCGAGCTCACACATAGCGTAGAGCAGACACGGCGCTATACGCCTAAAGATTAATGACCAGATGAGTCGTAAAAATTGTCAGCATAAATCGTTAGCAACATGACAACTTTATTTACCGCCTCGGCGCAGCAGCAGTCACTTTACGGAATATTAATTAACACCTCACCTTCGACGCGCCCGTACATCATTCGGTTATACATCCCGGCTCTCTATATACTCGAGCTGCGTTTAATGCCCTTCAAATGCGCATGTAATACAAGAGTCTTTTTACCGATAACATCATGTAGTAACAATTAATTTATAATTATCCGCCAGTTATAGATTATATAATGCAAATTTGTTGAAATTTGCTAAATTCTATATTATTTATACATAACACGCGATATTGTACTATAATAACACACTGCGCCAATTAATCCGCGTTGAGTGGCGTTTTTCCGTGACACGCAAGAGGGTGAAAATTACAAAACAGCCTGGGCATTAGGTTATTAAAATTTAATCATTTCATTGTGGCTCCAGGGCGTAGAGTATATAGGATATAACGGTGCTGGTGGCGGCGTCGAGTCGAGGCGTGGACGCGAGCGCGACTACGGGCCATTATTAAACACGAAAGCGTCGTATAAATCGCCTCGTCCATATACCTTATATATATATATATAGAGAGCGTGTCACAGCGTCGTGGTGCTGCTGCGCTGCGGTGCGAACAGTAATCAATTTAATGCGTCGTTTATCTTTCCCTCTATTATATTATTATATACTACAGTTTCTTCTCGCCCGCACTTTCCTTTGGACTAATCACAAAATCTTAATGTACATTCGCGCCCGCGTGGCCAAAATAAAAATGATGGTGTCTGCGCGTTAAAAAATTCTTTTCTCGATGCCGATAAGAGCCGAGATGCGCACATCCTGCGCGCGCGCGAGAGGAATTCACAATGCTGCAGATGACATGACTAGTTCATCAAGATGTCATCCACGTGACTTCGGAGAATCGAGCGAACCAGCTATATATCTCTCTCTCTCTCTTCGTCTTTCTCCCTTTTCCGCAACGCTCTATGCAATGCTTACATCAATCGCACTTGTATCAGATCCACGTCCTTTTTTTTCATCTAAATGCATCGATGATGAATTTCATTGGAATCGGAATAGCTCGTCGTCGTCGTCCTGAAAAGTGCATGCTAAAGTCGCTATAGGTACGCAGCCGATAGGGCTTCTCTGAGTTCTGGCAATTTTTACTGCACTGCTTGCCGCTGCTGCTTCTGCAACTGAAAGCGCAATCTTGCATTCGGCATTAATCATGGGATTTTACAACGGCTACGGCCATCCGATATTGACAAAAGTCAATACCAGTCCAATACTGCGCGAGCAATAAAACAGGAGGATGCGGCAAAGGCAAAAGCTCTGCTGCTTGTTGGCTCGAAGACATCACTGCCAACGAAATTCCTCTGTCCCCTAGCTCCGCTTCCTCTCTCCCTCTCTCTCTCTCTCTCTCTCTCTCTCTCTTTCTCTCTGTCTGGTACGAGCGTTTCGTCGACGTCCGCATATTTACCGGCATTCTTATCGACTACTCTCACACTCCGCAGCAGCAGCAAGTGGCTAGGGAAGGGGCTTGGCTTTGCTTTTTTCCTTTCCTCCTACACATAGCTTTTCAGCCTAGTACTGCATGTGATTCTCAATCGAATGATCGAACGTTTTTATTCTTCAATAGATATTGCTGCTGTGTGTGCCTCTATCGCTCTTGAGAGCGCACAGAGAAAGAGCCGCCTTATCGTCGTTATTGAATCGTACTGTACGACTAGTGCTCCAGTTTCTCCTCCACTTTCCGCAGTATATCTGGCTCAATCTTTCCTGTTTTCATCTATACCTCGTCGTCGTCTCGCCTAACTCAGCGACAGCAGAGATCCAGCCGGCGGCGAAATCGATTTATGACCTTACTGCGCCGCTTTGCTCAAACTGATGCTGCTGCTGCTATACTACTACTCATTTTTCGATCTGATCGTCGCTGCATATAACACTGCACGAAATTTCTTCTGAAACAAGTATATCTCAAAAGAAACACATTACGTTTTCTCGATACTCGACGGGAGCGCACAAAAACGAGCTATTCTTCTTTTTGTCGCTCGCTCTATTCGCGCTGACTGATTAATACGGAAAATTATTTATGGTTCGACGCGAGACAAGCATCGTCGCCTGGGCTCCATTAACTATAGCTGCGAGCGTCTAAAAGGTTAATGGAACGTTTATTATTAATGAATGCAGACGCTCAAGTTTCGTCCTCGCTCTCGACATTTCTACGGACTCGCGCTCAGCCCAACTTCTTCTACTTGTTCGTCTCAGTTGCTCTTTTTTTTAAGGACGCGAAATCAAAGCGTCTCTTTCTCTCTACTCGCAAGCGCGCTACTCTGACGATGGAATTTTTATATCTGGCAAAACTTATCGCGCGGAGTAATAAGTTTCCAATTTTTCTCGCCAAAGCTTTTAAAAAATAACGCGTTTTACGGCTTTCGATTAATCTTTTTTTAGTTCTCACGTTCTCTCTCTATTTATCGCTCCCGCTTTGCCCAACTGCACAAATAAACTATAGCCGAGTTTATTCTCCATGCCATTCTAAAATCTGTCACAGAATGTTGAAATTGTACGCGTGTATTGAAACAATGCAACAGTTACATCATTATTATATACGCGTATCAATTTTGCAAATTGAATAAATGTATAATATTAATGAAACGTTGATGAAATTATAATGCACAACTGCGATACACACGGTCGCACAATGCAAACGATGATGATGAATAAACATGCAGCGCAACAGCATCATAAAATCGGAAGGGTTTATCCGAGAGTGAGAGAGAGAGAGACGAGATAATAATGTCGGAAATCGTCAAAGACAAATGGTCGGAGGGAGCTCAGAGCTGGAAAGTGAACGAGCGTCAGATTCGATTTAACGGACCGTCTTTCAGCCTCTCAGTTTCTCTCCCTCTAGCGAGCTCGTGGATTTCCTCGATTCGGTTTGAATCTTGCTCAGGGCGGTGCGCGAAAAGAGCGGCGTAAAAAGCGGCCCGCGATACATATAAACTCCAAGTGAGAGCAGCAAAGTCTCGAAGAGTTTCTTTTCTATTTTGTGCAGGCGCTGTTGTTAAGCTTTCCGTCTTTTTTTATCTCAGCTGCTGCTTCTTCGCTCTCCACCGGACTTGTTTTCACTCGTTCTCATAACTCCTTTTAGTCTCACTGTAGAGCAAGCTGCCTTGCTTTTCAATTCCACGAAAGAAAACATCGGTTTATTGTTCTGTAACATCCCAATGAAATTGCCATATTTTTTATTTTAATTTTTATAGTAACATTTAATTAACTTCAATCGCTACTCTTTCTATCAAAAGTCTAATCAAAGGCTTTTCCGGTAGCATTATTCTTCTAACCGAAATGTACATCACCTCTGATAAAGTGTACGCGCACACGCTGAACGCCTCTTACGAGGGCTGAATGTAAACTAATTGAGGTGAAGGTTTGACAAGATAATTTTGTAATTTCGTCTACAAAACTTGCTGCTACAATCTTGATAATTAAATTCTTTGGTAGATTGATCTTCCAGCTTTTAGAATAGAAAATTAGTTGAAATTTACAAATTCCATTTTTTCCTTTGATTATTATAGTTAATTAGGTATAATAACGAGAAGCTTTAGCAATGTATTAATTGCGAAATTTGAAACATAATATCAAACATTACCAAGGCTACTGAAATTAAACTTTAAATAAGCCAGAAAGCTTCTGTGGAAATTCATTATCTGTGAAAATTTGCAGGTTATATCGCGTAATTATTGTAGTCTAAGGTTACAAATACAATAATATTACCCACTAAGGGAGAGTAAAAAATAACATGACGTTTTAATTTGCGACATGATAATATGGACGAGTTTAATGAATGGTCAATATGCCGAGAATATCGAGCACACTGCACGGGAATAAGAAAAATCGAATTCCGGCCGTCATAACCATCAGACTAAAGTAAAAGAAAGCTATTACAAACAAAGAAAAAAAAGTGTTTCACCGTGACAAAGCTTTTTTACTCTTTGAGAAAGCAATAGAGCCTAAAGGGCGTGGCCGAGCAGTTGGCGATACGTCGCGCGGGGGGGGGGAGAGAGAGAGGAATCGTCGCTCCGTAACGAGCCACCGCATCCTCTGCTTCTCGAGGGAGGGGGGAGGGGGTTAAAGGGGAAAATGAGAGGAAGAAAAAGAGCTCTGCTGCAGTAGCAGCCACGAAGAAGGAGGAAGCGAGGAAAAGGAGCAAGACGGAAGAACGTGTCGTCGTTTGGCGAAAAACGAAGCGTGGAGAGTGAGCGGCAAAAAGGCGCGAGCGAAAGGGAAAATGAAGCCTTTCGTCTCGAGCCGTTACTGCTGCTGCTGCGCTATCTCGGCTCCTTCTCATCTGTCTTTCACGCTCAATGTATAGACACGCTGCTAGTGCGAAAAGAGCCGAGGCGTGGCTTTCCTTCTCTCTTTCTCTTTATCACTAGCCGCTATCTATCCATCTCTGCTTCGGCTGTCTCTCTCTCTTTCTTCCGCCACTGACTTTTAAACGACTGTCACAGTAGCTCTTCGGGGGTAAGAGTTTTGTATTTGTTCGACTCGTCCAAGGTATAACCCTCCTGCTCAAAGAACGTCGTCGAATGTATAAATAACCGCCGGCCGGTTGTTCCGGCCTATTATTACGTGCAGCAGTAGTAGCCCATCCTCTAAATCTCGGCTTCGAGAAGTAATGGCTCCGCGGTGTCATCGCCACGATTCGGCCGATGTACAAGCACGTGGGGGAGACAAACGGCCTCCTTCGACTCGCCGCCGGTATTATATAGCTATCGCGATCGTCAACGCGCGAGTGTGTGCTTTCGAAGCATTGAATATGCAAGCTCGGGACTAGATCCTCTTGATGCGCCAGTGTGGATCCGACAAAAAGCTCTCGCGCCGACCGCGCAACATGTGTGCTGTAGGCTGTTATTATACCAAGCCACGCAGTTGGTCTGCTGCTCCTGCTGCTGCATAATTTTGCAGTTATGTGTAACGATACGCGCGTATTATGCGCAATCGAAATCGCTGGCACATTGTCCGCCTGTATTAAGCAAATAGGGGATTTATATCCTGGGCTTGGACAATGTTTATTAGAGCTTGCTTGTGTTTTCATGAACGGCCGGCAATTCATCATTCCAGATCCCCGCACAAGGAGAGTTGGAGGAGAAAAAAAACCGGCTGATGTGTATATAACTTGTATATTATCCATCAGCTTCGAATCAATCTTCTCGCGCGAAGTCTCGTGTGTAATCCCGCGGCACTCTGGACTTGTTATTTTTCTTTTCTGTCTCGGAGCGATTTTGTCGAAAAAATAGGAGACGAAAAATAAATTATATATGGATATATAGTCGACGGAAATCAGCAGCGGCGGCGGCAGCTGCAGCAGCAGTTCGCATCTCTCTGGAAAATCGATGCTAACTTGATTACGTTCGAGACCCGACGCAATGACCAATTAAAAAGATTTCCCCTGCGAAGTTTCACGGAATATAAATGCGCGCTCGAATTTCTGCGCGCTTCGTTTGATTGAAAATCTATAGTTGCAGCAGCGACAGTAGATAGAAGAGAGAAAGAGGGGGAAAACAGCCTCGGGGGAATCGAGTGCGTACATCAAGCAGAAATATGAATTATTGTTATTGCGTAAGAATGATGTATGTTCATGGGCGTATAATCGATAAGGCTTGAGTATTTGTTTCAGCGATTGAAGGCTCGATAAGCCGTCAAATCCAGGCGCTGCCAAAGAGAGGGAGAGCTTTGCTGCTATATATTTGCTATACATATGGATAAACGTATACTAGTGTTATAGGGGCGGCCGAGTATAGCCGGCTGCCAATTTGTCTGGCTGAAATCGCGGGATTTTGATCGGTACGTCGGCAAAAGGAAATTGTTTCTTATCATTTGTTTTCGCTTGGGCAAATATGATGTATTACAGCGCGCGGAGATTCCATTCTCTTTCTCTCTGTTCTAAAAGACTAGCTCTCCGCGTGCCGCTTGTGTTCTACTGCCGCGCTGCGCCAAATCGTCGGGAAGAACGGTTTTCCTAACGCGATCAGCTGTGCGCTGTGTGACAGTGCGGCATTTTTCCTCGACGGCAAATTGCGGGTCACGTAGTAGTGCCGCGAGGCAGACTCTCTTCATCCCTTTGCAGCTTGTCTGCCTCTCACGTCGTCTCTATTTTCCTCGCCGTCGTCCTCGTCGTCCTCGTCCTCGACGTCGTTGAGGCCTACATTTGTCGCGCTCGACGAATATTACGAAACAGAAATACGAGCCTTTGATTTCCGCTCTCTAATCCCATACTGTTTTGCGGCTCATAAACAGTTACAAACTAAACGCATGAGATTATTCGCTTAACCGCGAAATTCAGCCGCGCGTTTTATATGACTAGCTGTAATTACGCAGCTCGTAAACAGATCGCTAATTGGTGTCGGAATTTCGACGCAACGCTCTTTGTCACTTTTGCATCTAGTATATTTTTCAGCGCAATGTATAATTAGTGCACTGGTTTTGTACGAAGTTGTAAACAGCGCACACACCCACACACCCACACACACAGAGACACGCACTAGTTCGCAGCGTTACAGCCGAGGTTAAACCCTTTCTTCTCGAGCTCGAGGAAAAAGTAAACGTATAATGAATGCTGAAAAAAGCTGGCTTTGCTTTTCAGCTTATTATTGCGACCACGTTCACCTCTTCTGAGTATATACTCTACATTTTTCCTGAACTCTCCGCGAAATCTAAATAGTAGTGCATCAGTATTTACTCGCAACGCTATAGGTATTAATATTCATAGCGCTGGATTCGAAATGAGGGAATAAAAATGTTGACGCGCAACATTATGCCCGATATCGCGGACCGGAGGGATGATATAAATCTTCGGGCCGACATAAAACACACTGTAGAGAGAAAGAGCGCGCGAATATATATTCTCATTGTATTTTTATGAGCCGCGTCGCGCATCAACCGGCGCCATATGTGTTATATATACATGTATCTCTAATAAAGAACGTTTAGTCTATACGTGTCCATGGACACGAGATATATCTAAGGGGCAGAGCCTTTTCTGCCTATAAGTTCTGCTTTCATTGCGCTCCGTTGTCAATTACCAAGAGTGTGTGTGTGTGGCTGCGCAGTCGTGTACAGTCAGCGTAAACGCTAGTCAGGTTTTACCGGCGTTAAATTGTTTTTCTACGCACGTACCACCCTCGCCCGGGGAAATGTTGTCTCTTTCATCTCGTCCCGAGACGAGGCTGTAGAGTCGCGCGGAATAATGAAAGGAGAAAAACGCTCGCGGTGTCTATTATTATTTGTATTATAGAGAGTCGCGCGACGTTCTGTAAAAAAAAAAAGAATCTCAAAGGCTGTGCAACAAAGCAAACGGTATAAAGTGTGTACATCATATCGGTATGTTTGCGTAATGTTTTTTTTTTTATTTTCGCACTTAGAGTTTAAACACGGCAGTCGCGCTTTTGCGGCACTTTAGCAAAGACTTATAATTACATAAAATGCAATTGGCAAAGTGTAGCTCACTCGCGCTTTTAATTTAAACTCGTCTTTTTTCGATAAATTATCTGGCTCGCGCTCATCTTATAAAAATAAAGCAACGGCGCGCAGCGAAAAAAAGTGTGTATATATAACAACCCAAACAGCGTTCATTAACGGAGCAGTGAGGCTGGCGAACGCAAATAAAACTCTGCATTGTGTATCTCCGAAAGTATTTCGTAAATAAAGCAGCGGTCGTCCGTCCGCGAGAGCGCGCGGCATTTTTTTTAATTTAGCAAATGATTCAGTGCGCGCTATTTCTCTCTGTATACTACTCCCGGTAGAAAAGTGATAAACAGTCGAAATGACAGAGAAGCGCTTGGTCAAATAACAGAAAGTTTCCGCGGTCTATACAAATAGAGTCGAGAACGCGCGGCGGAAAGGCGGGCTGGTATGCGCGCGTGCACATAGTTTCTTTTTAGAGATCCGGTGCTGGAATTCGCGTGTATCAGAGACGCTCTCGATTGTGTGGTGTGTGTGTGTGTGTGTGTGTGTGAGAGAGACTCTGTGTTGCTGCAGCTGCACGTATAGGCCAATCTCATCATATCGGAGGGCGTCTATTGGCATGAAAGCGAGCCGGCGACCCTCGGCGGCTGCAGGACGCGGTATATGTATATAAAGCTCCGCACGGCTAGTATCGGGAAACTATCATGTTGACATTGCATTAGCCTCGGATAATTATTCTGCCATCGATCATCCCGTGTCTCGTGTAATTCGCGTCCTGCTCGCCCTTCTGTCGAGACTTCATTACTCGGCTACGTGAGCCTTAAAACTATATAGCTATAGGATGCGACTCTCTCTGTATCTCTCTCTGCCGGTCGCGCATAATTACCGAACAAGTGATGCCAGCTCGCGCAGCGCGTTTGATCCTTTTAACGCGTGATGCGCGCGGGATATGGCTTTGCCTATACCCTTAAATTAATGACCTCAGCACACACACACACAGCATATAATATAGTCGAGGAGGAGCAAGTGGTTCACTAACGCATTTCGATGTCGCATTCAGTTTGGCCAATGGAAATGACCTGATTTCGACTTTAATTTCCCCGATTCGCGTCGCACGAGCGCGCACCAAATAAAAAAGATCCTCGCGATCATCTCCCGTGTATACTTTTTCAATTATCCTAATAGCCGCTGCTGCCACTGCGTCAGCAGGCGGTGACGCTAATATAAATCTCGAGTTGCCTCGCTATATACTGATTGTCAATTTACTCGTAATTTCATTCAATCTTTGTTGTACAGAAATTTTTATTCTGCTTTTTCGTTTCGAAATAATAACGCGCCTTTTTTATTTTGCAGTTTGTCAGTGGCTCCACTCTGCGCTGCGTGAAAGAGTGCGAAAACGCGTTTTTATTTTCGGAAGCCGTTGCGGAAACAGTGTAAATGCGCTAAAAAAAGAGGCGCGATAAACTTAAATTTTTCCGCTGCCGTCGCCGGTAGGCTCGTATATATTGGGCTATACAGTACTGCACAACTTTAACTTTGCTCCATTGTTTTCGGCTAACGTATGTAACAATGGAAAGAGCGAGAGAGAGAGAGAGAGAACAATTTACGTAGGTTTCTTCTGAATAGCCCAGCGGCGGCTATACACATTTCGCCCCTTTGCCGGATGTTAGCGTCTCGCCTCTGCGCGTAGCTATACATTTTAAAAATCTGCGACTTTAGACTTGCTTGAGGAAGAGTCACACACACACACACACAGATATATGTATCGGAGCAAAAAAACTTGGTGGATTTATTTGTCTCCTCGCCGGGGAGAATATTTCGTTATTCCCCTGGCAGTTGAGCGAGTATTTATTCACAGCTCTCGTGTGTTAGTTCGCCGCTGACATTTCGCTATAGCGATATTAAGTGCATTAAAAAAAAAAGGAAAAAATGAGACGGGCCATCGTAGACTTCTTTCTCTCGATTCTGCAACACGTATAGAAACGTTAATTCTGATTCTTTTTAATAGCTACACTGCGCAGAGGCGGAAGAGAGCTGGCGACTGCAGCTGCGGAAAGCATAACGGCCCTTTAAATTCACTCGGATAATTTCCGGCGGTCGGCGAAAGGTGCGAGCGAATGACGCGACGGGGGTTGTAATTAGAGGAAAAGCATCCCCCAGCTCCGACTTTGGAAGCGGAAGGAAGGTTTTACCTCCGATGGAGCTGCTGCAGTGCGCTCTCTTTCTATCTCTGACTTTGGCGGTGGCGTACATCCCAGGGGAGTATCTTTTCTCCTTTCTCGCATTCTCTATATATAGTGCGCGAGCTGCCGCAACCGCTGCTTGCTAAATGCATTTCTTCTTTTCTCTCTCTATCTCTCGGTCTCTCTTTCACTCTCCGTTGCTGCTGCTTCTGCTGCTTCTGCTGCTCCGAAACGCAGCGATAGACAATTTTCAAGCTCCGTTCTTCCGCGTCTAATCACCTTTCGTTCAAGACATTCATTGCCCTCGCCCCGGGCTAAACTAGCCTCCGTAATAGACATCGTGCGCGCGCAGGCGCTCCGCAGTAGCCTCAAGTTGAAATTGCTGAAATACTCTGCCACTTGTGGCCGCAGGGATAGTATTGCGCAGACGGACGGGACAATCGCACGGCCGTACAGAACGTTATAGAGCCGCGTCTTCGATTTAAAAGCCAGAGCAGTTGAGAGAGAGAGAGAGAGAGAGAGAGAGAGAGAGAGAGAGAGAGAGAGAGAGAACGAGGCGTCGCGCTCCCCTAAGCGACGTCAGTTATTTCCCCAGGCGCTAAAGGACAATTTTCCCTCGATATATATACACAGTGATGCGCAGCCAGAGCGAGATTGCCATTGCCGCAAGATCATTCGCCCTTCGACATTCAAATTACTTCCATCGAGCGGAGACGCGGCGGCAGAGCATTGCCCCAGCGAAGTAAAACAAAACTTTGCCGCCATCGTGACGCCATAAAATGAATGTAGAATTTTTGCACCCTGCACCTCTCTCTCCTCTCTTTCCAGCTTTCCTCCTCTCTTTGTGCAGCGCAAACTGGAACGGAAGTACTCGCGCGCGCGCGCGCGCGCTGCAGCTCCGCGCTCTGAATTTTTATTATAGTATTTGGAAAATAAATTGGCCGTGGAAATAGTGGCGCTGCTGCTGCTGCTGCTGCTCCCGCTGGAGATCGAATGCCTCGTCGCTCCAAACGAGGAGTTTTCAGCAATCAGACTCGCTGCTCTCTTTTCGTTTCGTTAGAGAAGACGTATACTCGCGATTAATAACATCGTTTGCAGCGGCGAAATTCTCTTTGGACTCTGTTTGCAGTTGGTGGAAAAAAAAGAAGACGGCTAGTAGTCAGCTATATATATTTCTCTGGAAATGTGTTCTTGTCAAAGCAAGTTTCCCGGGCATCCGTTAATACTGTCGGCGTCGTTATATCCTGCAGAGGATCAAACGAATATTTTAATTCGATAGGAGCTGAATTCGACACACGTTTTCGCATTATATACGTCGGTTTTATTCCATCGATTATTAATCGCTAGTCGAATACGAGAGTGTAGGTATACATACGAGGCTATATGTATAATAGGTACTAGGTACTTCCCGCAGTCAAAGACGTCGCTCTGTTCTCCAGGCGTTATTCTCTCTCAGATTCTTGGCATATATCTCTTGGGGCGTCTCTCATATATACGCCTGATGCAAATAGCGGCACATCCGTCGCTCGGCCAATTGAGCACAATGGCCGGATAAATATAGCGAGTCTGGCGGCCGCGAGCTACATACATACATATATAGCATACATATATATTTCAGCAAGAACGACGGTCAAATCTCTCGCAAGCCCCATTGTTCCCTTTTAATCGGAATATTCAACGCGCTTATAGTTCCGACATGCTAGTGCGCGGCTCCTTCGTCATCTCTCTCTCGCTCTACTATAGTCTCTATGCAGCTTCTCTCGAGCTCCGTCTCACGCTCACGCCTTCCTCGTAATTTAACCTCAGCAGCTCGCACGCGTTCTCGCTATACTTTCACCCATCCGAGACTACACTCGCATTCAGCCCCTTATGTACTGTACAGACGTACGTTACACACGCGTGCACATATGCATCGACTCTTGTGGCTGCTGCTGCTGCTGCTGCTGCTGCTGCTGCAATTTCAGTACTACCACCAGCTGTGTCTGTAACCGAGTCAGCCTCGGAGAGAGAGTGAATACCCTCTACCGTACTCGTATGTGAAAACACCGAGTGTGTAAGCTGGCACTCTCTGTACTTAACTGTTGCCATGAGCTAACCGGAGTGCATCACTTGATATTTCGTCGTGTGTGACGTCGTTGTCGGTTCGATTGGCTTCGACACCACCGCGGGAGGGTTGTTTTCGTACACATAAGAATTAAACGTTATTGTGTGCGCAGCGATTTTATAGAAAATAATATTTCAGTGCGCAATGTATTGTGTACTGAATTTATTTCTTTAATGTGTAAATATACACGTGTAGAATAATAAAAAATAATAAAGAGGATTAAAGCAGAGTATAACGTGGAAAATTCGATAACAACACCAAAACCAACAAAAATATTCCAAAATTGCGCACCTTCTTGTGAATTAATAGTAGCCAACAAAATAGCCATACTCATGTTATGCTGTATACACACTTTTTCACGAGCAGGTGTGTGAAATTATTAATATACGCTTGCAATATTACGCATTGGAGAAATGGAAGACACAGCGGGAGCTCAAGTGCTCGCGAGAGATTGTTCGATTCGAGCCATATTTCACTCGTGAAAAAAAAACACAGCGCAGTTATACACCATTCTCGAGGATTTTGCAAGCCGAGCGGCAGCGCCGTCGCTACTTTTTTACGCTCACTGAATTAGAGGTTAAATTGGAAAGGTGAGCACGTTTTTAAGCCATTCGCGTATATATGTGCATACGCGCGCATCGTATCCCGTTTTGCTTTTCGTGCTCGCTCGTCTGTTTAACTCGTTCAGGCAAAACATTAAATCAGCGGATAACGCCCCTAATGCGAAAAACGAAGAGAATGCCGCCGAGATCGCTTTTAATCAACAGAAATTACTCCCCCCATTCATTAACGGTGTAGAAAATATATTCAAACTTCGTTTCGTGCAGCGCTTTTAAAAAAGACGAATAAAAAGAAGGCTTTTTTGTAAAGTGGGCGCGGTGCGGGGGGTCGAGATTCGACAATAGCCATATATATATACAATAGTGGCGCCCATCCGCGAGTAAGCAAAAGGCGATGGAGAAAAGTGTATAAGTTCCTATTGTTGAAGAAGGAGAGATGCTGTTCTCTCCTTCTCTCTCTCTCTCTCTCTCTCTCGAAAAGCGCGAGCTATATGAAAGTCATTATATTGAGCCAAGCCAGAGAGCTATATAGCGTCGCACGTAAGCTTGCCCCGACGGCAGCGGCGGCTCGCTCGCGCACAGCGTTAGCGTAATCGCGAAACTTCCAAGCTTTTTGCCCGCCGCCGCAGGAGCACAGCTCTTCTTCTCTCCTGAGTTTCGCGCGCAGATGGCTTTTCGCGCTTGCATTGCAAAAAGTGCCGCCTTTGTAGCGCCAACACACAGCAGCAGCCGCTGTATATAAGAAGTTGCGAGTAGAGAAACTCTCCGGCCGATGCTAAGCCCTTATTTCCCTCTTTGATAAAAATAAATTCAACTCTTTCAGCTCTGCGCGAACGCCTCGAGCTAATAAGAGTAGTCCTTTTGTTTCGAAAATGGCTAAACTTTTGTGCACTCTGCCGGACGATTCGCATTATATTGCGCCCCGAGCACTTGAAATAGAGATCTCCTTTGAAAAGAGCACACACGTGTGTGGCTAGTGTAAAGCCCTCTGTTTTCGTACTGCTGCTGCTGCTCCCGGATGATAGAAAACTATTTTCACAGCAAATAAATGAGCAACGCTCGCTATCCACTATCTGCTGCCGGTCTTTCCTGCCTTCCTTCCTTCCTTCCTTCCTTCCTTCGTTGGCGCCGCCTTGCGGTATATATACCTACGAGATTGGAAGCAAAAGTGCTATATATACATAGTTGGGAAACGCACGGGAGCGTCTGGAGGAGCTCAATTAAGGAACCAAATGAATAGAACAAGCACGCGCGAAAGTGCTTTTGAGTAGAAAGACTTGTGGGGAGAGAAAAATGCCAACAATGTCTAAAGATCTTAAAACTTATCACTTGGCCTTATCCGCACTTCTTCAGATCTAGAATTTTCAAGATTATTTCACTTGCTTACTCCGTTTGCTCCTCTGTAATAAGGATAATTCAATACCTAACCCGATGGGTTTCGAGCGCGATTACAATTCTTCGAAAAGGAGTATACGCAGAGAAAGCTGGCTGTGGCACAAAGAGAACTTGAAAGAAAGGCAGAGATGCTTTCTTCTCTCTGTGATGCAAGCCAATAAAATCCCTTTTATGCTGCTGACCTCGTATGTGTGTGCTCCTCTTTCACAATCAGCAATCGGTTTTACAGATGAAGCCAAAGACGCGGATAAAAGCCAGCTTACTGAATTCCGAATACGAGCTTGTTGTTTTCCTTATCCGAAAACACGTTACGCCAGAGCGGATTAGGTCGTCGGCCGCTTTTATTTTATTATACATTATTACATTTATACTAGTATACATAGCCGGGAGTGATATACGGCTCTTTTTTTATTAAAGTAACCAGGACGAGGGTTTGCAAAGTTAATAAAAAGGTTTTTTCCTGCGCGCACATATACAGTCTTTTTTCAATGGCGTTAACGCACGCTAGGGCTCATTAAACTTCATGCATATCATGCATGCCAGCGCATAAAGTGCCTCGGTAAAGTGAGCCTATTTTCTTCTCCCTCTTCATGTTGTTGCCGCAGCCTTTTTTTTCTAACGCACGTGACTGTAACGTATGCATAATCATTGCGTTCGATTCGGTTAAATCTTCGCCCTGCTTTTATTAATTATTCAACGAGAGAGGCGGATGCTTTCGCCACTCGAGTTTTCAAAAGCTTCGTTATTCTCTTGCGCATAAGCTTTTTGTCAAAGCTGCTCCTCTATATGCATATACACCGCGAGTCAGCCGTATACATGTACGAGAGAGAGAGAGAGATCGATCCGCTTGAAATCCGCAAGTTTGAAAGTTTCGCCCTTACATATACGCTACGTGAAAAGCTGGGGCCCGGAAGCTTAGCTCGTTTGACGCTGGGGCGGCTTCATTATCGAATCGCCCCTTGTACCCCGCTACTCGTCGTCTGGAGCTGTACGCAAGCAGCCGGAATGATAATTCACTTATATTGGGAAAAAATCGAGTGAGCAGCCGCGCGCAAGCCCTCGAGCAAGCAACTTTCCGCAATAATTCTTCGGAGGGGAGGAGTCACCGAGCTTCCTGTTTGCTCTCGGATTTTTGACCCTGTCTCTGGTGTTCTGCGTCGGTTCGATACTCTATATACTGCGCTAGTAATACCGGAAAAAGAGAAATTCTTCATCGGAAAAACAAAATAAGAAAAACGCAAACAACACATTACTTTGCTGCGAAGGATATGCGGCTGTACGTAAATGAGTATGTAATAAAGATGCGCAGTCCCTGTGGTGGTACTGAGCTTGCAGCAACGGTTGAACATTTTGTAACGAGCGCGCGTACGAGCAT
The DNA here is from genome assembly GCA_900474305.1 of Cecidostiba fungosa. Lineage (NCBI taxonomy): Eukaryota > Metazoa > Arthropoda > Insecta > Hymenoptera > Pteromalidae > Cecidostiba > Cecidostiba fungosa. Next base: position 16,805 of record UCOJ01001537.1, read on the forward strand.
ATATATACATATAGGTATGTAGAGCCGTTTTATGCTTCTCCGACATCAGGCAAAAGTGGAAAAAATGTTAATGGTCGCAGCGCCGTTCCGCGAACGGCTGAAACGAGTGAAATATACAGGCAAGCGAGAGAAAAAAACGCGCTAAAAATTTCGAAGCTCCGATGTATAGCAGGCAGCAATCACCACTAACTGATGAAAAGTACTCGATAGTCCGTCGATGTCGAGAGAGATATTACTGCATCGAAAAGCTTCATCCATTGTTTTTATTCAAACTGCAATAACGGATGACTGAATTTATCGAGCTTCGGCAAGCGCAGCAGGTATATAATAGTGCTCTCGAAGCGCGTGCGGCGCATAGTTTTTTAATTAAACTTTGCATGAAGATCCCTGTGGATGGTTTTCCGCGTCGTCGAATGATGAGTCGAGGAGAGGAACTATATAATATGCGCTGGAGCGGCGGTGTGCGACTTTTAAGATCTCGAAGAAAACACAAAGAAGAAGTAGAGGAAGTCAAGACGAAGAAGAAGAAGAAGAGATGGGTATAATCGCGAATAAAAAAAATGTTCTTTCGAAGTATCAAGCGGTGAAGCATTTACAGTGCGCGGTTGAACCAGCAGCGGCGGAGGGCTGGTCGAGGAAGTAAATTTCGCTAATTAGGCTTCTTTGCCCAAGTAATTAGTGAGAGCGTAATATTGCGTGGAGCGGATACAGCCATTAGTCCCCGCGCGGCTTTCTCCCACCTCAGAGCTGAGCGACTGCTGGCATAGGCTGTTTATAAATCCGCGGGACGGAAGAGTACTGCTGCTGCTGCTGCTGCTGCTGCTGGGGGAGCGGGGCGAGAGAGCCCTACAGTCACGGAGAAAGAGCGACGCAAAATGAAAAACGGCGCATCATCTCATCGCACGGTGTCAACGCTGCCGCGCGTATACTGCACGCGTCCGCACAGACTGCTCTAAAGCAGCAGCGAGTCTACCAGAGAGAGAGAGAGAACTGCAGCCACACTCGAGAGCGGAAATATCGAACAAAAGCCTCGCGGAGAGAACACGAGTGTGTGGCCTTTAGTGTAGCGCAGCGCATCCTACATATAGAGAGTCGCGCACACAAACACACACGGTATACATACGTATGCTGCCTGCGAGGGACCGAGAGCGAGAGAGTGAGCGAGAGAGAACGTCAGCACTCTACTCGCGGCAGACTACACCGCGAATCGCGGTCCTCAAAAGGACTCGCGGAAAACTTGCGGCGCTGCTACTGCTGCTCGCGCAAGCACTTCGTGTTCGTTTACGGGATTCCTTTTCACTCGGAAATGAAAAGGGACAGATAGTCGGGGCAGTTTTTCCAACTTTGCGCATCCAACTCTCCCGCACATGCACTCGCACATCAGCTTCTGGATCGCGTGTTCCGTTTTTCTCTCCCTCTCTCTCTCTTTTCCGTTTTCAGTTTTGTCCTCCTCCCTCGCTACCGTTGCCTCCTTGTTTCCCTTTTTCCTCTCTTTTCCTTCTTTTTGTCTTCTGCCTTGTTGTTTTTCAAGAGTTCGCTTGACTCCACATTCACCCGCTTACGGCACGTGCACCCGCCTACATATAACGGGGCTGCGGTCTTTGTGATGTGCTCTGTCCTACCTCTACTGCGTAAACATGTACAGATACGACGACTCGTCGTATCTAGCGTTACCGGAACTGTCTTACCAGAGAACGAGAACTAGACTATGAGAGCCGAGAGTCGTGACACACTGCGAGAGGGAAGAGCTACTGCAGTATATCTCTATGACGTGTAGCAATCTCAGACCGCCCTCTGACGCCACGAGACAATCTCTTATAGCCACTCTTCCATATTTTTATTAAAAATAATCGACGAATGCTTTTGAACATTTCGCTTTTTTACGTGTACGAATAATAATGAAAATTTAGACCATGATTTTAGTTTAATAAACACAGCGCAATTGAGGTAAAACAAACAAACGCCTGCTTGCTCGCACAAAGGCAAAATGATGATAATATTCTGTTTTCCGATGCATATATAATACCTGTAGGTATGTATAATGAAGCTCTAAAATTCACGATATTTTGTCTTTGATAGGTGCGAGCTGTTTGAAGAACGTCAAGTTAGAAGTGATTCCAGAGTTGGTGGAGCATGGTCACGAAGCTATTTTACGGTGCTCGTACGACCTCGAGGATGCTCCCCTTTACTCTGTTAAGTGGTACCGGGGCACTCACGAATTCTACAGATATTCGCCAAATGAGCAGCCTGCGACCAAAATTTTCAATTTCACGTGGATCGAAGTTAACGTGAGTCTTTTATTTCCAACGTATTTTCATTACAACAATCGCATGATATTTTTAAACGTCACAATTTGATCTCGCGGAGGATATTGCACTCTGCAATTTGGGTGACATGCTTTTTCAAACTGTTTTCCGTGTACCTATATATATTTACGCGAATCCTTGTTTGCTGCCTCGTCGGTAAAATTATTTCCGAGGCCGTGATGCCTGTCCTGTTATTAGCAACGTAAAAATGTGAGGTCAACCAACAATAGCGCGTTTTATCGAATAAGCAAATGAATCCTACGTTTGTGATTTTTTCGATTCCCGGGTAGAACGTCTTTTAAAGCCATATGATGCATCATAATATAGATAATAGTACATTTCGATACTAGTGCGAGAATGTGAAGGTATTAGCCTTGTGTGAACGTTTGCAAAAAATCACACAGGGCTGAAATCAAAAAAGTTTATTAGAGCTGATGAAGACCGCCTTTATTACACTTTTTTGTTGCCTAAAAAAATACAAAGAATGACGAAATTCTTACATTTGTTAATATTTGATTTTTGTACAGCCGATTAATTCAAATGAGAGTCAAGTGACGATACAGAACGTGGATTTTCCTCTAAGCGGAAATATCAGTTGTGAAGTTACGACGGATGCACCAACTTTTTCTACAGCAAACAGCATAAAAACACTTACCGTTGTTTGTAAGTATTCACAGTTTTTATCACATTCTTTTATAACATATGGAATACCAAGTGACGAAGATAGATTTATCTGTTTACTTCTTTATTAAATTCATTTAATTAATAACTACTTGATGGGCATTATCACTTTCAATTGTAATACATTCATGGCTAAGAAAACAGTGAAAATGCAATATTTGCATATTAAACCACCGAGATGATGAATCGAAATGTTTTTCAGTATCCCATCTTCCTACTGCCTGGCCTTACCCTTCATTTCTCATTCCATTTTCCCCGTGACCCTTACTTTTCACTTTTCGTAGACGGCATGATTAAATCACCTCGGCGTGAAAATTGGATAATCTTCCGCGGCAAACTGGAAAATGATGTGATTATCATGCCTGCGGAGCGCAAACGTCATGCTAGAAGTTCGGATGGTTTCAAGGGTGCTTCAACCCCCCGAATTATTATGTTTCAGCTGTACCCAAGGGTAAGCCTGTTATCGTATCGGAACGTGGACGTTATGAGCCTGGGGAGACTCTGAAAGCAAATTGCAGCGTGCCACCCTCCAAACCACCGGTTCAACTCTCTTTCACGCTCAATGATTTGCAGGTCAGTACAAATATTCACGTCTCACTGTTTTGTTATTTATTCACGTAAAATACGCGAACTGCTGTGCGAAATAAAAGAATTCAGCTTTTTCAAATCCATGAGAAAAATAAAATTTTCAAAACCAACTTTTTGATTAAATTTACTTTCAAGTTTTCAAGTATTCTCTTATTTGCAGAGCATATTCCGATGAAAAAGGTCGTTCGTCATATTCGAGATTCTCGAAAATAGAAAAAAATACGTTAGAACAAACGCTATGTATGTATTTATGTAGAAAGTTTTTGAATTTTCCGTATCAACTATGAACGCATGTAGGCTCTGCGCGCCTCTAGAGTATGCATCTTTCAACTCGTCTGAACAACAACAGCATACAATGAGGTCTCAGGGTAAATATCCCGTACCAGCATGAGTAGGCGTAGCAGTGGTTGAATGCGCAGATAAGCACAGTACATGCGATCTTTGCCAATATGCGGGGCTACTCGGCGCCCCGGAACCACCAATGTTTACCCTTAACGAGCGAAACATAAGGCAAATACGGATTATAGGGTGACGATAGCCATCCCCGTCTCTGCTTAGTTCACAATTGTGTGTCGGACTCGGCACTGGCTTGGCTACCCTCTCTAGCTAGGAATATTTGCTCTAGCCGATAGCGTTTCTTGTTGTTTCTCTTGCTCAGCTTTTTATACGTTCGTTTCATAGAGCTTGATTAAACCAAACATTATCTTTCGAGACTTGCGATATTCTCCCGGATAAACCAGCCAACTATATATTTATGAAGCCGCAGCTTGCATTATATCCAATCTTTCAGTGATATTGCCAGTATTCAACAATTCCAATACGTACGTGAAACACGCCCAACATTGTGTTGCTGCTGTTTATTCTGTTGTCATTCTTTGATTTGCCAGAGTAGTGCAAAGTAATTAAAACTTTTGGTCTTTATCACGATAGAAAATTCCAATTAACGTTTTACTTTGGTAACTAAAAGCCTTGAAAAAAAACTGTGAAAATATTTTTAAAAAGAGCGCCTTTTTGTGACCAAAGTTTTTGTGGTGCTCTCTAGAGCAAGCAAACGTGATTTCGCAGAGAATAATGGCATTAGACGCGTAGAAGCAGCGTAATTAATCTCGTGAGTACCTTAATAGGGCAGAACGCGCCAGCGCAACGACCTCGCGCACAGTGTTTTATGAGAGAACTGCGTATATATATGTATATGTATAGTATCGATAGACCATCAAGGGATACGGTCCGTCATTGGCTCTTCGATGTCCTAGTCTATATATGTATATACATATCGAGCGAGTGTGAAAGGCTACGTGCCTTTATACGACCCCTTTATAGGGTTTTGCGAGAAATCAAGTTAGCTACTAGCAGAATTTACGATGGAAGGAGCTCGCAGGTACATGCACGCATTCAGGTTCCATGTGTGTGCAACACCATGCATCGCGATCTACTACACCACTGAAGCCCTTAATATGTTCACTTAACCTCCATAAGCTCTTGTAAAGTAAGAAAATTAGCGAGATGCATACGACGCGTATACAAGCGTACACCACAGATCTTATTTTGAAATTTTCCTCTCATAAAGCAATCAATAAATTGTATTTATGTAATTTTCATAAATTGTAAAAGCTTCTTGGCCAATTTCTGGCTTATACAGGCTGCCGTATATATAGTTGGTTTTGGTAAAAGTTATTGTTAAAACAAAAAGAACATGCCTATTTTGAAATGCATATCATGCGCGCCGTACGTTATCAGACTATACAATTGTGTGTGGTAAATTATTTTCTGGCTACTCGAGAAATATAATGAAATGCATCGGCTTTTCCATATAATCCGATGGAGATTAAAGCTATCTCGGGCCTGCAGGTGTGGCATAACATAGAGAGTGGACTAGCGAAACAACATGAAAGAAAATGAATAAAAAGTAAAAAGTGTTGCTGAAAATCGACTAAAAACTTTAGTTTTAACGGCAAACTGAATTTCAATGAAACACTAACATAAACTCGATCGTTGCGTAAATAATTCAAGATATATTTGGAATTAATGTATTACCCTAGCAAAGATAGTCCACGGTGCCAAAATGCTTGAAACATTTGATCTAATGAAGTTTTGAAGAAAAAGCCGGAAGTGAATTGATTCGTACTGCCAAGGTTTGGGAGGGGGAAGAGGGTCCCAATTAAATTCGTATACACGCAGGGTGTTCCATTGCATCCGACGTCTTTTGTAGCTCTAAGGAAGTTCTGGAAACACCTGTAACAATGAAATAAGGAGAGAGATCTTGTAGCGACTCAACCACATTTGCCTCCGTCAGGCTGTGCTCCAACGCCCCATTCATTAAGTCTCGAGAACGGTCGCGCAGCAGCGGCAGCGAAGGCAGTGGCAGCCTCTATAGGGTCGGCCATGTAGACGTGTACACGACAACCCGTTTGTTCTGTCCTGAAACTCGAGATGTCTTCCTCGAATAACATGGCGCGCGTAGGCAATAAACTTATCGTCTACTTGCGAGACGCAACGAGATACCCATTAAACGTAAGCCCTCTGGCATTGTGGCAATGCCTAACATGTTTTCCTTTATGTTTATTGTAATTTCCCTTCCAAAACCGTACACTAGATACCACGCAGACTCCTGGACGCACCAATTCAACTTCCAGTTTCACAAGCCGCGGCGCTCCAAGCTTTCTTTCATCTCACTAATACTTTGTCGATCCTATATAATACTCTTGTACCTCGCGGATATGACAATATCGTTTTCTGTTCATCATCTAGAAAAGCACATTACTCTGTTGACCATTATCAGTGTTATTCGCGTAAACTTGGCAAATAAAGCGGATCGGTGCATCAGTGGTAGTGGCATATAGGACAATGTATTTATGATAATATAGTGCTAATGGCATTGGTTTTGCTTTAATAAGACTCCATTAAGATCATTATCGGAGGATCTCGATGGCCGATATAGAGTATAAGCCAATGCAGTACTGAGCGGCGGTATAATACTCGGCGCAGTAGATGTAGACATTGTAGAAGGATCCATTGTTTATCCTTGCAAGCAAGAGGAGTAACTGGAGAGGGGAAGTGGAAGCGAAGGAGCGCTGGAGAGGGAGAATGAGAAACTGCTAGCGATGGCAAGTTTCGCTTAATGTCTAGTTCGCGTCACGCTAGTTTCGTGGCTCTCTCTCTCTCTCCTCTTACTGCGTCTCGCTCTACCTCAGTCTACCTCACAGGAGCTAAAAGCATCTCGCTATCACGGACACTCGACCGATCTATATCCATGCCATCGGTTCTGGTTTTCTTTAAGTACGTCCCATTCGTAGCTACTCTCAACGCGCACCGGACGCCAAGTCGATGCGACAAAGTGCCTCTTCTCGCGGTACTCTCCGATGCAACGAGCCATAACAGGACTACTTACGTCCAACCGAATTTCATTTCAAGTTTCTGTAGTGTAGGTGTTCGTATTTTTTTTCTCTCCTTCTTCCTCCTTTTTCGCCTCCTCGGTATCCCATTAGCCTCTCTTCCTTCTTATATTTTATGCGCGTTTCTCCATTTCAAAACACTAGCCTCTTCTTTATGAAGCCGTTAAATTTTCAAAAGCACTCACGGAATTCCGGAAAAATTATATTCGTTACATCAAAAATTGTTAACTGCGTAGCTGCTCAAAAAGTTTTAGTTTAGTCCGAAAAATTGCTATTGCACTGGCATAATGCGTATTAAAATTTCTCCGACGGGGCTTACGTAGCGTACGTATCATCAATTATTGATCTTTCAGTTACTTGTGGAAGTTATGTCAGCTCATTGGTTAGAGTGTGTCGTAGCTGTAGCTACCCCAAAGTTTTGTTCGTAAATATTTTCATATAACAACTTTAAATCGCGGTTAAGTATATTCGACCCAGTCGACATCAGCGAATGAAAAATGACAGGACGTCTAAGTATATAATATAAGTTGAAGCGTACAAAAAATGGTCTCGTCGAGTATATCCGTTTATATAATTAATTTCGTATGAAAAGTATGCCACAAAATCACAAAGACATCAACTGATGTGTTCACGGATTTGGAAGAAAAAATCATCAAGTGAGAGAAAGCTTCGCGAACGACTGGCTGCGAGTGATACGTGCGAGCACAAGAACATATAAATCCAGCGAGGCCGTAAAGATAATATTTCACGGAAAGAGCGAAACGTGGAGCAGCGAAGAATATAAAGAAGAGAAGAGAGGTGTAAAGTTTTCTGTCGTCGCGGATGCCGGGCATAAAACTCAACAACAAGAAAGATATAGAATGTCGCTTAAGCGCCACTGTCACGACCAATGACGCGGAATTCCTCGTGGCCGCGTATATCGAGGAAGAGAGACGCGTTACCGGTTTCACTATTTCTCTCCGACGTGTATACGAGTTACTTTATTCCTGGCTCTCAGCCTCGGCGAGTCTGCTGTGTACTGTGATTATATATACACGCGCGCACAAATCCGAAAATCTGAGATACGAACGTTCTTAATGGAGATTGAAAAAGAAGAAGTCGAAGCGGTCGGAAAACAAAGTTTATTTAGATAGATGGGGGGTCAATCGATGGAATCGCGCGTCATAATGCAAAGCATGCAGTTGGCATAAGTCCACGTTGGAAATGAATCCCTGTAGCCGTAGGTGCCCATTCGTCAAAGGGAAAAGAGAGGTGGAAAGGGAGCCATAGTAGTGTGCTGCGCGCGACAATGAAAACTGATCCTGGCTGCAGCGCTGAGCTGGAAGCGCAACGGAAGAATGAAACGATCGTTTCTCTCGTGTGCCTTCCGCAATCAGTCCCGTCTGTCTCATAGGGGAGAGAGCTGCAGCTAGCAGTAGCGCCGCGAGCTCGAGTTCTCGTCGAACGAGCGACTCTATATAAACTTTAATCGTTGGTATTTGGCAATCAGAGCTTGGAAAAACGTGTGTGCAGAGAGCGCACTGCAGCCCAGTCTCCAATCGAGCTGCCCCCCCCCCCTACTCCCCCCTCTGCGGATACTTTTATTCGGTCCCCTAACTACGCAAGCGCCGGCGATTAGACAACTTTCGTGATTAACTATATTAAATTGAGCTAACAAAAATTGTGAACAAGCGGAAAAATAAACGACGGCGTGAGCAACGAAAAATTATGACGCATTATGAATAATTGCAATGAATATAGTCGGAGGATTTCATTACGCTGAAAGCCTTGGATGTTCTCTCTCCACCGAGTAAAAAAAAAAGAAAAAGAATATAACTGCAATTGAATAAGCCATCAGGTGCCTTAACTACGCTGTTTATCGAAGAGAAAATTCACAACGATCCGAGAAGTACATCTGAATCGCAGTTTGACTCGCAATATATAAGTAGAGAGGGGCGCTATAGGGGTAGCGGCTACGACAGCGTCGCGATATCGGCTATGACATCGGGGGTGAGAGCGACGAGAGAGGAAGGCATCCACATCGCGCAAGCTCTCCTGTCTCCGGTTTGACTCTATAATTTATTGCGATGCAGTGTGCGCAAATAACCGTCCTCGGCAATATAAACGGCGTAGCACCAGCGAAAACGCCTCGTGACGCATCGGAAAACATATTTACGCAAATAAATCTCGCTAGTGCTATTTGTACGCGCATACACTCTCGCGTACGAGACGTACCTACACGAAACCCTGGGTATAGCAAGTGAGCTACTAACGCTGCCCGAAATGAAGTGCTCACGCTTCAAAGGATTCAAGAAGCTGATTGACCTTCTCGAGCGGAATAGAACTACTACGCGAGCAAATGTTAATTAAAGCAATGAATTTCCATCCAAAAGGATATATCCAGCTTTATCTCGAGAAATTCTTTTCTTTTTAACTGTCGTATAAATTTTGGTGTATAAGCTTATCCTGCATATCTCCTAAATGCAAGAATTATTATTTACAAAGTGGCAAGTGGCTGTAAAGTAAGTTGATAATCGTTAGAGATATTAGGTAAAAGAAAAAATATACCGACATTTAATGTAACATTGTGTATTAGAAAGATTAAATTGTTTTTTAATCTAATCTTTTGATATAAGCGCAGCATCATTCTTCAAGCTCAACGCGATAACCTGTATTGCAGTGAGAAATTTTTGAGAAAAGTAAACTAGTATAACCTCGAATTTCATAAATTCTTAGTGATTTACAAAGCTCAAGCGCAGAAGAAAACTAGGCAGAAAAAGATTGCTTTGCGTGCAGCGATACGTGAGAGTTTCGTTTCTCAGTAATTCTTGCGTTTCTCTTTTTCCCCCATACTTCACGATGAACGATAAGAGTCCGGGAAAAATATGCGCATTTCGCTTCTTAAATCATGCTCAACTGACCTAATTAATTTGTTAACTATGTCTTTGGGAAAGTTTTAATTGGTATGCGTTAAATTGGCAAATAACTATTATAATACTTTTGTAAATCGAGCCTTTTGACTATGAGCTTCAACTGCAAGGCAGGCATCTCTCGTTACCGCGTCCCAGAGAAACTTTGATAGCAAACTAATACCGTTTCGATTTCGATACTTCCTGCTTACCGAAGCAAGAGCCAAAACCCCAGACTTTAGCACACTACTGCTGCTGCTGCTGCTGTTGCTATACTGCTACTGCTACCGCTTCTACTGATGATGATAGGGGATTCTACTGAGCAGTTGAAAGTGTTCGAGCGGAAAGCCCGCATTACTTAGGCACCCGCGCGCGCACACACAGAGCTTGGCTCTTACCGTTGTTGCCGCTACTGAAATACCATTCGCTTCGCGAATTATGTATTACTCTTCGATGTATTACTGTGAAGCTTCATCGGATGAATTCAACGTTATACCGTTTCTACATTGTCTACAGCGATTACACTCCGCCAACGAATAATCCAACCGACCATCAGCCGATTTTCCAAAAGCGCATTATCCAACATATCTGATGATGCCGTAAAATCTCAAGAGTGGATCTTTGTAATGCGAATTCATTAGATTTAATGATTTCATATAAACCCTGGTAGAAAAGCGCCCATTGAAAATGGTGGTAAAGGCAAAAACTGACTAAGTAAAATGTAAAAAAACTGTACATTTTAAATTTCCAAAATGTAGCGATATCTTGCGTATTTTTTATAGGTGAGAAATATA